>PVJS01016944.1:0-29875 GCA_004027185.1 Glis glis
GGTTTTGGTGTATCCAGGGTCTCAGGAGAGGTTCTGGGCACCCAGGGTCTCAGGAGAGGTTCTGGGCACCCAGGGTCTCAGGAGAGGCGTTCTGAACATCCAGGGCCTCTGGAGAGGCCTTCCAGGACACCCAGGGTTTCAGGAGAGGTTTTGGTGTATCCAGGGTCTCAGGAGAGGTTCTGGGCACCCAGGGTCTCAGGAGAGGCGTTCTGGGACAGTGTCAGGGAGGAAGAAGAGTAGCTGCGACCCTGGGCAGAGACCAGCTCAGCAGTTCTGCCAGATTGGCAGAGAGAGAGAGAGAGAGAGAGAGAGAGAGAGAGAGAGAGAGAGAGTAGACGGATCTAGATAAAAATTGGCTAGATTTTTGGAGCGCTTACTACCCATCAAGCACTAGCCGTCCCCAGGTTGGGCGCTCTTGCTCCCCTTGGCAGGTAAGGAAACTGAGGGGCAGGGAGTTAAGTAACCATTCAAGGTTCCGTAGCCAGCGAGGTGTGGGGTTAGGACTCAGAGTTCCAAACCCTGCTACTCCCCGGGAACAAGGGGCTGGGCGGTGAGCTTAGCAGATCATGATGCTGCGCCCCTCCTCAGCACCCCTGAGCCCCTGCAGACCCGGTTCTGCCCTGCTCTGTGTCCCAGGACCGTGGGGCTGCATTCCCGGGCTCCAAGTCCTTGCCTGTCAGCCTCTGGGTTGGACTTGAGCAATGGGGTGGGAGGGAAGAGGGAGGGTAGCATGGGATTGGGGTGCTTGTTCCCCAGCTTTCCTCTGCCTCAGGTGGGCTGGGTTCCTCCTTCCGGTGCCTTTTCTACATAGCCCTCTCCAGGTTCTGGAAGCTTCTAGCAGTTTCTAGCAACTGCTTCCTTCTTCTGCCCTTTCAAGCCTGGGGAGTTTTGTATTGGGCCATCTATGGGTCTGGGGCCGAGGGAGGGAGTTTGGCTGCAGGGACTCGCTTATGACACTGCGTCCTGAGTCACGGGGTGGGTAAGCTTGCCTAGGGAGGGTGGTGGGGGGATGCTTGGGGACTGAGCTCGGGGAACGTCTGACCCTGAGGAGGCACCGAGAATGGGGAGCCAAGAGGCTAAGGCTAGGTCAGGCGAGGTGGGGCTGGAACCTTCCTTTCTCATGCCCCCGCCTGGGAATTGTTACCCACAGGCTCTGCCCCCTTTGTCAAAAGGGAGGTAGAAGGCTGTGACATGACATTCGTCGGTCTCCAGAGACAGGGCTCTGCTCTCTCTGGGGTGACATCCACCGCCAGGTCTGTGTTATCCCTCCTGCCTCCTGGGCTTTCTCCAGCTGTGCGAGAGGCAGCCCGGCTTTGTGCTCTTGGGGGGCATATGAGGGCACACGGAGCCACCTCGGGGGGGTCAGGAACGCCTCCACCGGGATCTGGGTGACCTGCTTTTTGAAAAGCCTCTTCCATCCCCTGGGCCCTGGCTGGCGGAGACCGCTGGAGCCGCCCCTGGGAGGGGTGCTGGTTTCTGAATAGTGTCTTTGGGGAGTGGGGACCCCACCTGCCCTGCCTGTGGCCTGCCTCCAGCCCCAGCAGCAGCTAGCTGCAGGAGAGTGTGCCTCAGCCACGGAGGGAGAGGCGAGGGGTCCAGTCTGCAAGTTTAGGGCCAGAGAAGGGATGGGAGGAAGGGCCCTGAGAATTTGACATGTACATCAATGCTACAAAATCGGTCTTTGAAGAAAGGTGGATCCATTTCCATAGGACTCGAGAGCTAGAAAGGCCTTCCAGAACCCCACCCTCGTGTCACAGATGGGGAAACAGGTCAGGAGAGGGGAGGCTGCTCATAGACCGTCCCATCCCGTGCGTGTGCAGTCGCAGTGTGTGCATGGCACGGCCAGTGCCTCCCGCAGCCTGGCCCGGGAATGGAAGGTTGACACCACACTCCCGCAGGGCCCTCACCTGTACTGATGGCCACCCTGTCCCCACCATGGAAGCAGCTGACTGCCCCACGCGAGGGCGGCTGAGCGCGAGACAACTGTTCTTCACAGGATGGAAATTATCTCTGCTTCTGGGGGGAGGCGTTGGTGAGCCCAAATGCCAGCCGGACGGGCGCGAGGGCGAGGGGCATCGTCTGTCTGTGCTCCACCAGCTCCAGCCTCGCAGGGGAGGACGGGGAGAGTGCAGAGATGAAGAGGGCAGGGAGGATGGGGGAAAGGAGAGGATGGGGCAGATGAGGTGGATGGAGAGAAAGTGGATGGTGGGGAGGATAGAGAAGGTGGGAAGGACGGGGAGAAAGAACGCCCAGGACGCAGGCTCTGCGCTCAGCAGCCAGCTCTGCTCTTCCTGGCTGTGTGACCTTGGACAGAGTGCTGCTTGTCTCTGGGCCTCAATTTCATCACCTGCACCAGGGGATTCACTGCTCCTCTCCCTTGTGGGAGGTTTGATGAGATGTGTGGAACACAGAGCTAAGACTCTGGCAGAAAACTGACTCCTGGCACACGGCAACAGCTGCCATTATGATTACGACGCGACTCAGGGTGGCTCCGAGCACCGTGGGTCTCAGCACTCGGGGCAGCTGCTCAGTCTGCAGCGGCCAGGTCCTGTCTCCCCTGGGAGATGGATGGCTCTTCCAGAACCCAGAGGGAAATGGCCTCATTCTGTGCCCCTCAGTGAGAGGACTGAGTTCCAGTGACCTGCACATGCACACGCACACACGTGTGCACACGCATGCACACACACACGCACGCACACGCACACGCACACACATACACGCACACTCCCCCAGAGGTTCGGTCTCCAACCATCACCTGGAAATCCAAGAGCTTTTCCCTTGGGAACACATCTCCTGGGAGGGTGGGAGCTGCCTGAGGAGGCCTCGTCCGCCGAAGCCGCTGGACCCCTGTTCTCAGCCTACCTCTGGGGATGCAGCCGGGACTTTGCTCACCCACTTTCCCTGCACTGGGTTCGTTCATGCACTGTGTTATTCCGAAGATGCTTAATGAACACATACTATCCAACAGCCTCTGCCGAGCCCTAGGGCTGCGGCGTGGAAGACGTGCCGATTGCACTGCCTGACCTGAGGGAGTTGGCAGTGCCAGGAGCCAGGGAGGGGGGGAGCTTGGGCCATCACCTACACCCTCTCCTGGTTACTCTTTGGTCCATGCCAGCAGAGGCGAGGCGTCTTGTCAATGTTAAGGTCGTAAGGAGTGACCCAGGAGCATGAAGTTCCGGTCTCCATCAATTTGCTGTGTGGCCTTTCACACATCACTTTCCTTCTCTGGGCCTGGATCCCTTCCTCTTTAAAGAGAGAAGTACTGGGCCAGGTGACCCTTGAGGCCTGGTCCTGGCTGTCACACATGGGGCCCACGAAGAAGAGGCCTGGTTCTCCTGTCCACAGGGAGACCCTGATTCACATTTTTGTAAAATAAGGAGGAAATTAGTCTGGAACACCAGCAAACTTCAGTCAAACAATGTTTCTACTGTTCCATATAAAATTCTCCTCCCTTAATATATATTTAGAGACCAGCGCCCTGGTCTGGGCCCGCGCAGCCCTTATCTCCCGGGAGAAGGGCGCATGGATCTCATAACCATGCTGTGTCTATGCCATTCCTGAGAGGTAAGATAATGATCATTAATTATATGGTGAGTAGTTGGGGTCCAGTTAGATTGGAGCCCGTAAGGAAAGCCGCTCCTCTCTCTTGGTTCTCACTGGTGGGAGAAGAGGCGGCCCGTGGGGTGCGGTGGCCAAGCCACAGACTTTGAGGCCAGGTAGTTAGCATTCAAGTCCTGTTTAACCTTAGGCGAGTTCCTGAACCTTTCTGTGCCTCCGTTTGCTTATTTCTGAATAGGAGGTAACTAGAGTTGCCCCAGCCTATCTCAGAGGGTTCTGTAAGGATTCGATGAGCTACTATGTATGAAGTGCTAGGTCCAGTAAATGCTCATTTGTGGTTGTTAAATAAACCCCAAGCACCGCTCACGCGCATACACACACGCGCACACGCAGCCACAAGGAACAGCTGAGCAGTCCTAAGGAAAGATTCTGGTACCAGTACCATTGCTCATGTGGCATCGTGGCCTGTGCTGATCGGTGGAGCTGGAAACAGCTCAGTTTTACTGAGAGAGAATTCAGACACTGTTCCACGTTAGACCACACAATATTCTATGTTCTAACTTTATTGTTCCCACTTTACAGATGGAGAAACTGAGGATCAGAGAGGGCACAGAACCAGCTGTGGGCACAGACCGGAGTGCTACAGCTGTTGGGGAGCAGAGACTCAGGGGTCTCGAGTCTCAGTCCTGCTATCTCTGAGCAGCTATGTGGTTTAGGGCAAGGGATCAACCTCTCTGTTTCCTCAGTTGTGAAGTAGGGGAAGATAGCACCTACCAGACAGCTGTTGTGCAGACTAAATGCGATGATGTGGGTGGTGTGCCTAGCATGGTTTCTGCCATATGATGGGCATCAGGAAATGGGAAAAGTCATAATTTTAAAAATGGAAAAAGGGAACAAGCCGAAGTCCTCATCCCAGGACAGCCCCGGGCAGCCAGGACCCTGGCAGCTCCACTGAAAGTACTTGATGGAGGAGAGGGGCAACCCGGCCCGAGGGAGCGGTTGCGGGGTGAGGATGGAGAGCGGGTGGTCTCAGGCCTGGGGATCCACCAGGGCTGGTTCCCCCTGTGTCCCCACTTCATGAGCTGCATGTCCTTGGGCGATCGCTCCCAGCTCCGGCCTCCACTTTCTCACCTGTGCAAGGGAGCAGCGGCCCTCTTCACAGGTGGTGAGGAGGCAGAGGGACCGTTCAGCTCACAGTTATTAAGCCCTGGCCTTGAGCCAGCCCCTCTTCCACGCATGTCACATTCAGCTCGTCTTCCCAGCAACCCTATGGAGCAGGTGCTGTCATTGTCCCACTGTAGAGGCAGAAGTGGAGGCTCAGAGAGGCCGAGGAAGCTGCATGAGGTCACACAGCATCTGAGTGGCAGATGCGAGGTGTCAGCCCAGAAGAACTTTTCCAAAGCCCTCGCCCATGGCTTTAGAAAATTGCCGATCCGGATCCCTCTCCAGCTCCTTGGATTTAAAACAGGGTGATGTGGGCCGTGTCCTGCAGGCTCTGAGCTGAGATGCCCTTCCTGCCCGGTCCTGCCTCCCATGGTCCATCCCGGGATGCTGAGCACCTTCCTGCCTCAGCTTTCCTCCCAGCCTGGAGGGGAACGGAATTCCCTGAGGGGATTCCTTCTCCCCAGAGCATCCTCTCCCTGTTGCTCCAGCTCTCGCCTCCTCCGGCTCGGGACAAGTCGCTGCCTTAACACTCTGCCTGCAGCCGGATGGGGGCGGGGGGGGCTGAGGTGAGGCAGGAAGCCCTATTGGGGTCACCTCGCTCCACCTCCTGTTTTCCCCAGTCCAGGAAATGGGGGTTTGGACAGGGGCAGGGCTCCTGGAAGTTAGGCAAACACACAGGAACCCCCACGTCAGCCACCACTGAGAACCTTATGACATTCGAAGGGCTATGCTAATTAATCGACCTCCATCCATTACTCAGCACAACCTGCAAGTGTTGTTCCGTTTCACAGAGAAGGAAACGGAGGCACAGAGAGGTTGAGCTTCTTTCCCGAGGTCACACAGAAAGCTATGGTCTAGGGATTTAAGCCATGGTCTGTCCTGAAGACTAAGCTAATCCTCTTATTGTCACATCATAGGTAACTAGATATTGAATTTGTTGGCCCAGGGTCACCTACCAAAATGGCTGGATTCCTCCTGCCACTGCCACCACCCAGAATAGCTGGCAGGGAACAGGATTTTCTGCCTAACCCATCAACCCGGGCTTCTCTCCAGGCCCTGCCCCTCACCAATCTTTTTCCAGAAGGGTGGGTCGAAACCATCTCAACTGCCAATCATGCCCGAGGGAGGCACTGTCCGCGGAGGCCGGCCTCCTTCCTTGTTTCCCCCTCCCCCACCCCTACCCTGACACCACGTGTCCCTTTTCGTGCACCTGTGTCTGCTCGCTGTCCCCCGCCTGTCACAACCTGTCCATTTGCAGGGAAACACAGGTTCAAATCCCTCCACAGTGTCTACAAGCTGTGTGGCTTTGGGCAAGTCGCCATGCATGCTGAGCCTCAGTTTCCTCCTGTGCACGTGGGGTGATGGCGCCAGCTTTGGGGGAGTTGGAGGACTGGATGAGCCACAATGAGAAACAGTCCAGCTCCCTGGACCCCAGGGACGGAGGTGGCCGTGGTGTGGTGGATTTGGTGGCACCACGTGGGGTGGGGGGCGCTGACAAGGCCGAGGGTGGGGTGAGGCCTGGGCAGAGCCGATCAGGAGAGAAGCTCCCGGGGTGGTGAGGGCCGTATCTAAGGGACCCCAAGCAGCAGGACATTCCAGCCAGTGGGCAGCCTTGGGAGTGGCAGACGCCTCGCTGGTGCGTGGGGCCAGCCCAGGCCCCTGGCAGATGGGCAGCGGGCCCCATGCCAGGCCTGCTCACCAAGCTGAGTCTTGGAAGAAAGACCCAGAACAGCCCTCTGAGGGCAGAATTCACATCCCCACCTCCCTGATGAGGAATCGAGGTACAGAGAGGGTGAGTAGCTTGCCCAAGATCACCCAGCAGGAAAGTAGTCCAGGCAGAATTAGAGCCCAAGCAGCCTGGCTCTAAATCCCGCCCTGTTCACCAAATACTCTCGCAGCCGCCCACGGGTGGAACTAAAATGCTGCCACAGCAGGACTTGCCCGTCGGACCCCAGCAGAGCCAGGATGTGGACCGACAGCGTCCCAGGGGAGGCAGGAAAGCCAGGCTCAGCGCCAAGGGGCCTCCACCCCGTGGCCGTTCCTCCTCCTGCCCCTACCCTGGGGCTACCAGGGAAAAGGTGGCTCCAAAGATGATTTTTAACAACTAGAATTAAATGACAGGAAACCATTAATTGTTAGCAGGAGGGGCCTGTGTCCTGGAGCGCGCAGAGGTGGTGCTGGCTGCGGCCCCAGCGGCCTCTGAGCCCTGGCCTCCTTATTAAAAAGAGGGCGGCGGCTTGGGAGGCCTTCGAGGGCCCATAAAAGGAATTGGGCCAAATCAGCACCATCAGGCAGGAGTGTGCCGTGGGGAGGCCGGAGCCCTGTCCAGGTGGTGGCTCCAGACAGTGACCTTTGCTGGCAGGGAGCAGCCCCACTACAGAAGGAGAAGGGGGGTGCAGGAACCAAAGCCCCCTGCATTCCAGAGACTCCTCCTGGGGTCTGGCCATGGCCTCCCTGCTGCCCCACAGGAAGGCGACCCTGCTCACTGGCCTCCACTCCAAGGGACTGCCATGCCTCTACCTGAGATGGCCGTGGCCTTCGGCTTTGAACCACTCACTGAGGAGCTCCGGTTCCACCCTCAGGACGGCAGCCCGCTGCCTCCAACGTGCGGCCTGAAGGCTGTGGTGAGAGAGGCCCTCAGAGTCGGCTCCCCCTCCCGCGTTGGCCCCCCAGCTGCGTGCACCATCCGGGCACATTCCAGGGGTGGAGAGGCAGCTGTCCTGCCCTGGGGAGTTAGAGGCCTGGGTGGCCCAAAAGAGGATGGGGAGGGAGGAGGAGCTGGGGGGAAGGGGCGGGGCAGGCAGGGGCTCAAGTGCCACGGACACACTTAGCAGGTTGTTGGGGCGACCCTCGCCTCTTCCCCCAGGCCACACAGACACAGCGTTTGGGCTTGACAAGGAAACCAAGCAGCCCCTTCCTGGACTCCTTTCTCCCTCTGCCTGGCATGGCTGCTGGCTGGACAAGTGTGTCCCCCGCCGAGGCAGCCTGGGGACACCAGGAGAGGACTCTGCTGCAGAGCTGGGCTCAGTCCTGCCTCTGGCCCTCACAGGTCTTGTGGCCTCGGGCAAGGTGCTTGGACTTCTGGGCCCGATCTGCCCATCTGCATTTCCCCTGGGTGATGGCCACTATGAGAACAGTGTCAAAGCTCTTCAGAACTTCAGAATGTTACAATAGGATTACCACGCGATCCAGCAGTTTCACTTCTGGGTGTGTATCTAACAGAATCATGATCAGGATCTCTGAGACATCTGGACCACCATGTTCACTGTAGCCAAGACATGGAAATGAGCCAAATGTCCATCAGAGACAAATAGACAAAGAAAACGTGGTATGAACATGCAAGGGAATAGTATACAGCCTTAAAAAAGATGAAAATCCTCCTGCCATATGGGACAACATCGATGAACCTGAAGGGCATTATGCTCAGTGACAAAAACTAGTTAAAAAAGGACAAATACTGCATGATCCCCTTGAGCGAGGCATCTAGAATAGCCAGACTCAGACAAGCAGAGAGTAGCAGTGGAGCTGGGAGTGGGGATCGGGAAAATGGGGAGGTGTTCCATGGGGACAGAGTTTCAGTTACGGAAGGTGACTGTGTCCTGTGCCTAGAGTCACCACTGCTGCTTCCGTCTGCTCCCTTAAGACACTTGTTACCAGGGTGCCTCTCCCCGTAGTTGTTCTCACCACAAACTAGAAAAACAATCAAGGCGGGGCAGGGGAACCTTGGGCCACAAGGGAGATGTGTCCCCTTGACCATGGGGCGGGTTCTGGAGGTGTTGGCCTCTGTGCAAATTCAAGTTGTAGACATTAGATACGTGCTGCTTGTCGCATATCAACTATGCCTCAATAAAGCTGTAAAAAAGAGGGGGGAGGGGAGACTCCGGAACTTAAGGACGGGAAGGCGCTCTGTGCCAACAGGAAGAACAAAGCACCGTTTACTGAGCACCTTCTCAGTGCTGACCCTTCTAAGCTCTGCGTGTGCATTGTCTGGTCTCACTGTCGCACACCCCTGTCGGGGGAATATCCTTTTCTTCAGCCAGCAGCTGCAGAGGTGGAGGCACAGAGCAGAATCCAGAGTCCCTCGAGCTTTACCTTTGACCTCTTTTGCCTCTCCCAATGATCAAGTCTGATGGGCGTTCACGCTACCCAGGCACTGCACTTGTCAGTGTGGAAAGCGGGTAGACCACCCGGCTTCCACCTCTCCACCCAGCGCTACCAGGAATCCACGGTGTCATTCTATGGCCCAACCTAACAAGAGCAGGAAGGCATGGCCAGTGGGGTCCCATCACGCCCAGGGAACGGTTCAGGGAAGGAGAGGGGACAATCCATGCCCCTGACCTCCCCCCTCCTGCACCTAGACACCCCCATTCCAGAGGAAGCCCTGGCCGCTCCCCTCTGCTTCCTTCCCTCCTGCGGAGGATTTATGGTTTTAATAATGCAGACTTCCCTGCCCCCAGCCTCCCTCGCTGTTTAGTCCCCTCTAAGATCCTTACAATTAAAACACTAATCAGGAATTTATTTTCTCATCAATCCTGCCCTTCAGGTTATGAGGCCCCAGGTGTTTTCCAGCCTGCTGGACGCAGAGGAGGAGGCGCAGGGAGCAGAGGGTCCTGGCTGGATGGAGAGGAGAAGGGAGAGAGCAAGGGACTCAAGACACAAGAGACAAGACGTGGAGAGAAAGGGAGAGGCGGACAGTGCCAGAGACAGACATCAACCTGCTGGAGGGGTGGGAAGAGAGAAAGAGAGGAGCGGAGGGAGGGAGGGAGGGACGGAGGGACGGAGGGAGGGAGGTCAAATCAGAGACCCAGAGGCAGCAGGAGCTAAGAGGGGTAGACACTCAGAGCTAGCAGGGAGCTAAGAGGGGTAGACACCCAGAGAGATGAGACAGAGACACAAGGTGATAACAGAAGAGAGATAAAAGAGAAAACCGAAGAAGGAGACCGAGGGAGGCCAGGAAGAGAGGGGCAGGTGAGTCTCAGGCGAAGGGCAAGCCGGGAGGTGGTGAAGGCTCACACTGCCCCTGGGCAGGGGCTGCACCCCTGAGAGTTTGCATTTGAACCAGGGCCCTAGGATTTCCCCTGTGTCTGCAGGGATGAGTTGGGCGGGCTGGCTTCTGGCTCCAGCTCCTCCAGCCCTGAAACCCCACAGGTGCTCAGCAAAGCCCGGGAGACCCTCCCTCCCCTTCCCTTGGAGCCTCTGCCGGCCAGGCCCTGTCCCCTCCTCCTTCAGTCCAGGCCGCTCTGAGAAGGCAGCACCTGCCCAAGGGGCTGCTTGCAAAGCGTGCTTCTCCCGGCCAGCATCTCTGCTCCCTGCATGGGCGACCTTGCAGATCCACCCGGACCCCTGAGCACTGAGCCAGGAGTCCCCCAGGCAACCCACTGGCCTGTGACGCAAGGCATTACGTTGACCACTGTGGGATCTTCTTGCCCCGGTGTCTATAGTCTTTGATCCAACCATTTTGGAAGACCCAAACTAAGTGGAAAGATGGAAAGTCTGTCTGTCCTGTTCATTGATGCACTTGACCAAATGCACCGAGGGCCTGTCACTGTGGAAGATTCCAGGCCAGGCACTGAGGAGTGACGCTCAGAGCCCTGGACATGACCTTGGTTCAGGGAAGGTCGTGAACCATCTCTGCCTCTGTCTGCTTACCTGTGGAATGGGAGCGCGTGGCATCTAGCTGCCTTGGCGCGGTATTGTCCAGGAAAGGCTTTGTCAACAGAGCGGGGCCCTGGAGAGGACCCTGTAGCAGAAGGGACATGTGGATACCTGAGGAGCAGCTCGTTCCAGCAGTTCCCAGCATCCAAGGGGCTCACGTCATGCAGAGGCCAGCGGGCCTTAATCCTCTGACATCCCAGTCCAGGAGAACCGGAAGCTGATGATGGGGCCAGCCGGCCCAAGTTTAAGTTCAGCACTTACAAAGTCAAAACCTTGGGTAAGTCCCCTCCCCTGCGGCGGCCCCAATGCCATCTTTCACACAGACAAGCAATCCTGTCTCACCGGGAATGAGACATGAGACTAACACAGGTAACTCGGGGGAAGGACCAGGCACACAGTAAGTATCTGAAAAATGCTTCTTTGCTGGGTGCGGAGGTGCCCGCCTGTGATCCCAGCACTTGGGAGGCTGAGATAGGAGGCTTGCAGGTTCAAGGCCAGCCTCAGCATCTTAGTGAGACCCTGTTTAAAAAAAAAGACTGGGGGTATATGCCCCTGGGTTTGATCCCCAATACAAAAACAAAAACAGAAAGAAAAGAATAAAAGAAAAAGAAAAAGAAAAGAAAAATGCTTGCTCAGCGTGTGATGTGAGTCAATGACCCCCCGGGAGGGGTGGACAGAGTATCGTGGTGTCTTGCCACCCACACAGAGTGGCCTGGGATGGTGACACTGGCCACAGAGCGGTGAGGCTCCAGCCTCCCAACTAAATGAGTCTTCCCTGGGGCATTAGCACTTTCCGTGATGAGTCAGCAGAACCGGGGGGGGGGGGGGGGCTCCCTGCCTGCTGAGCGGCTTGTTCACACCACAGCCCAGCTCGTCCACCTGATAGGAAATCAATGTGTTTATGATCTGGGGCCTCTTGCTCAGAAAGAGGGGGGAATAATTGCTCTTCCGAGGTCTGAACCGCACAGTCCCGGATCTACCGCCTTCCCATCCCAGAAGTCTGCAGTCGCCAGAGCCCTGGACGGGACTCAAGCCTGGGACCGTCCCATGCGGAGGGAGCGAGGGCCCTCCGTGGGTCCCCTTTCATTGAGAATCAGTATTTGTTAGCGCCGGGCGTAGTGGCGCACACTTGTAATCCCAGTACTTTGGGAGGCGGAGACCAGAGGATCCGGGTTCGCGGCCAGCCTCAGCTCTCTCTCTCTTTCTCTCTCTCTCTCTCTCTCTCTCTCTCTCTCTCTCTACTTCGTGAGACACGGTTTCAAAATAAAGTATAAAAAACAGGGCCGGGGGTGTAGCGTGGAGGTAGAACACCCCTGGGTTCAATCCCCGGTACCGCAAAAAAAAAAAAAAGAATTTGTTAAATCGTGTAACCCGAGAAAAGAAGTTTGTGTCCTCAAGAGGGTTTGAATCCTGAAATAATAGAGACACGCTGTCTAACGTACACTCCTATGAGAAATGATGGACGGCCTATGGGAAAAGGTAGATTTTTGTTGAGAAGGACAAAATAATTATGCTATCATTGTGTCTTCTGTGTCTATATCCATTACCCAGCGCAATACCTGATTCTGCTGGGTGGTGTAATACAGGGTTCACGGGCAAATTTAATATGGTAGAAGCTAATAGAATTTATGATAATACTGATGCTGGCGATCAAACGTATTGGGAGAGTGAATTAAAACCCCTCGGGTGTTATCCCTGTGAAGGAGAATTGGCCTGAGGAAGGTTTAGATTTGATGAATCATAGATTGGTTATGAGTCTTAATCATTCAACAAATGTACGCCATTAGGTGCAGATGGCTAAGGTGAGGGAGGGAACAGAACTGAACGGTTGGCATGAAAAACCTGAGGCTTTTGTGCGGTATGATTGGATGCGTTGTTAAATCTGGACAAAGCCCCCACTGGCTATTAGAATTGCACGGAATCTCTGGGAATGTTTTAATTGCTGGCAAACCAAGGATGATCGTTTTTTCATAAATGGGCCCTGCCCCGGGGACAGGGGTGGGTGGCGTGGTGAGCTGTTTTGCTGAAGGCCCAATATGGCACTGACTCCTGGTCAGGGCAGGACACATACTGGACCGGGGCTGGAGGAGTTTGGGGGCGACTTGCACCAGCCTGTCAGTGCTGCCTATGGGGAAGGCTGAGATGGGAGGTTCCCACCTGGTCTCGCTGAGACCCCTGAAGGGCGCTGCTGCTGAGGCTCATTGTGTAGCAGGTTCTGCCTACGTGACCAGCAAACTAGAAACGCACCTCAGGGAAGAGACCTCCATATTTCCAGGGTGTTCCACGCAGGGATGCACCCCGCCCAGCCCCTCCAGGCCTCTTGCTGGGAGGCAGGCTTTGGCCGTGATGTTGATCCATATTTTTTATGTTTTATATTTATTTATTTATTGGTACCAGGGAAAGAACCCAGGGTCCCACACATGCTAGGCAAGTGCTCTGCCATTGCACTACCAGCCCTGGCCCCTAATCCATATTTTAAAACTGTTGCTATGTTGTATCATTTTCCTGTAAGAAACTGTGGACTTGTCAGCATTGTCATTTGGGTCCTGTGAGTCTTTAACCACTGAGTCTAGCTCAGCTGCTACTATTAAAGTTAAAAGTCTATCTTCTATATTTTATAGATGGAGTGACCAGAGAGGGAGATGACTTCTGCACAGTCACACAGCAGGTTGGTGGTAGCACCCAGACCAGAATCACAGCCTCAACCAGACTGTAGTCCTGAGCCTTTAGTACTGGTTTTTCTGTTTCTCTTATTTTACTCCTTAGAGGTGAGTGGTTACTCCCAGGAGCCCCGAGGGAGCAGAGAGGAGCATCCTCCACTAGCTCAGGCTCCGGGGCAGCAGGAGGAGAATGATCCCAGCATGAGGTGAGGCCAATGACCAGAAAACAGGCGGTAAATCCCAAAGCTCAGCGAGAGGAGCAGATGGAGAAGGGGGCTGAGGACGGATACTGGAGAGTGTATCAGTCAGGGCAGGATAGCTGCTGTAACAAACGACCCCCAGATCTCAGGCATGGCATGTAAGAGAAGTTCATTTCTGTTCATGTCATGAGTCCAAGGCAAGTCAGTGAGAAACAGGGAGCGCCGCTCCATGCAGTCACTCAGGGACTCGGGCTGCTTACGTCCTGCAGCTCCGCTCCCCTCCAGGTCCCTGGACCGCCTCTCCATCCAGAGGCAGGCGGGGGAGGGAGGACACGGATGCTGCTGCAGCAGGCCGGCCCAGCAGCCACTTCTACATGAACTGCTGGTCCACAGGTCAGCACCAAGGAGAGGGGCAGAGGGGCCGAGTCCCCCTGGCCAGCGGGTGGTGAAGGGTCCGAGCAGCCTGCAGCTTTGTGCTTCTGTGTCTCCCTGGGAGCTCTTCTGGCATCTCGACTTCAACACAGTCCCACTTTGACATTAGCCGAGCCACATCCCAAACACGCAGCCAATCCCAGGATGGCCAGGCCACTCTCTCTGAGCACCCGCCTGCACCCCGCTTTCCAAGCTCATCCACTTACACCCCTGGAGGAGCGTTTCCGTGGCCAGCAGATCAATGCAACCCACTGCGCCCTTTGAACAAAGCAACAGTAGGCTAGGAATTGTGAGCTGAGCGTCTCCGAAAGCATATTCCCCTACTCCACTTGTTCTCATGGAAAAGGCCCAGTGGGAAGTTGATTCCAGTAGCTCCAAGGCTGCAAGAAGTGGACATTTGTATATATTATGCAAGCGAGAACCTTCACTGGGATTTTCCACCAAGGTTGACGGTAGGTAGGACTCAGCAGGGCGGAGGCTGGAGGCAAGAGAAGCGCTTGGCTGAGCCAGGCTGGGAATGGCTCCCAGACAAGGTACCCAGGCCCCGGTGGGTGTGGAGAAGGAGCACAAGCAACATAGCCACATTACAATGCTGTGTGGCCTCGGTGAGGCAGCTCACCTCTCTGGGCTTTGTTTTCTCATCCGTAAAATGTTTCTAATTATAGAACCTTACTCAGAGATGCTGTGAGGTTTAATAAGGTAGTCCCCTGACAGGGATATGGCTAAGAGGTAGAGCACTTGACTAGTATGTGCAAAGGTCTGGGTTCGATTCCCAGTACAACCAAACAACAACAACAACAATAATAATAATAATAATAATAATAATAATAACAACACAGTGCCCTAAAACACAAGGCCTGGCGCTTAGAGGGCATCAGTAACTGATTCCCCGCCTGACCTCCTTCCTCTCTTGAATTCCTCATCATGAAAGAAACCCAGAACCTATTTAGGTACCTTTTTAAATCACGAGGAGTCCTGCAAGAACGTGTCATTTCCCTGGGAGCTTTGGATGCTATCTGGCTACTTGAGGCAGGGAGATGAAGTTTTTATGCCTGATTCTAGTGACCAGATGCCAGGAAGGGAGCAAGGTATGGAAGCTCAGTTTTGCAATAAGGTCATCCATTTCTGAACTGTTTTTTAACCAGCCTGGGAGAGGCTGAGCTTATAAAATGCACTTATTAGTCAAAATGATCTCAGTCTAATCTAATTCTCCCATAGAAACGATGTAATGATGTTCCTCACTAAAGACCGGATGCTCAACATTTTATAAAATGACCACAACATCTTTGTTAATCACCTTTAAATGGCATACCTGTGCTCTGGGCAGAGGCAAGCTTTCAGGAGGGCTTCTAAATCAATTAAACGGGGCAGCACGGTAAGCAGTCACATAAAATGCTGTTTAATATGAAACCCAGTACAAAAAGGTCCTCATCAAAGTTCTTGTTAATTTTCGCCTCGTTTTCTCCGCAGTGAATAATAACATCTTATATTTATTGGGTGCTTACAATGAGCCAGGCACTGGTCCAAGTTCTTTACAGATACCGTGTCATTACGTCCAACCCAACAACCAAAATAAAACTTGGGGCCCTGAGAGGTTAAGGACCCTTCCTGCAGTCACACGGGCAGGGAAGTGACACAACCAGGCTTTGGTCCCAGGCGATGAGATTCTACACCAAGGTTCCTAACCAAGTCAGGCTCTGCTGGAAGCACAGGAGAGGCGTCCTCTTTCAAACAGCTTTTCTGATGGGTTTTGGAAGGTGGTTTGAGATGTTTGGAGTGGGGGCTCCCACTGGCTGACTTCGAAAGCTGTCAGCCAATCACGTCTGTCTATGCCTTTCTGTTCAGCCAATCATGTCTGTGCTCTTTTCCTCCAGGTTCCATTCAGTTCTGCAACATTGAACCAGCCCCATCCTAGGGATCAAGAACATTTAAGAACTGGTCCCTTTCCTCCAGGACAGGTTGACAAATAAATGACTCATGTCAAGCTGGGGGCGGGGTGAGGGGAGCACAGGAGAAGGAGATCGCATGTTTGACATGGTATAAGGGAGGAAATGATCCATCTGAGAGTAAAAACTAAGTTCTGGGAAGAATTTTGGAAAATGAAGAGGAATTTTCTAGGCAAAGAGGAAGATGCTTCCTATACAAAGGCATCTACAGAGGCACAAGGACCAGGTGAGATGAGCTTGGGACCCGCAAGTGATTTGAAACTCAATCAAATGTGTAATATCTGGAGTGGGGGAGGGGTGTGCCTAAAAGCTGTGCTGTGCTGCAGAGCTTTGCAAGCCATTTTAAGAAGCTTGGACCGTGTCCTCCCAGCGAGGAAAATTGTATTAGGCAGGATTCTTACCGTTTCAAACAGGGAAAACCCAGTTCAAATGGTCTTGGTCTTGAAAAGTTTGGGTTTATATAAGTGAAACCTTCAGTGTTTGCGCATCCAGGCAAGGCTGGATCCAGGCGCTCAGTGATACCATCTGAGGTCTGTCTCCCTCTGTCTCTTATCTATCTGACTTTGGCTTAATCCTTAGGTAGGCTCTTGCCAAGTAGTGAAAAGATAAACTTCAATAGCTCTGGGATTATATCCTATCCCCTGGGCCAACCGCAGGGGACAGAAAGTGCCTTGTTCCTGATAGTTCTAGCTGAAGTCCTAGGGCAGCTGTAACTTGGCTCTGCCTGCCTGAGTGGCTTGCTCTGCCGTTGAGGACTGAACCCCAGATTTCAAGAGGCCCTGGGTCCAATTCTAGCCCTGACACAACTCAGTGGCCTTGGGTGTCTCTACCCAGCTGGTCTCACTGTCCTTATCTAGGGATAGGTAGACTTGGGGATCTCCCAGGTCCCCTTCTGGGACTCACTGTCTAGCCTGCAGGCAGCCTGCCTGCTCCTAGTGCTGTCTGGGGCACATGATGGGGTCCGATAAGCATCAGAACCCAGTCCCTGCAAACTCACCACTGTCCCCACTGGGGACAGGCTTGCCCGGCACCCCCACACCTCCCTGCCTTCCAACTCTCTTTGTGACCGGTGGCTTGGCTGAGGGGGCAGGGGAAGCAGGCCGCAGTCACTCCTTCCTTGGGACCTGAAGAACGGGCTTGAAGTCTAGGGGTGCCACGTGTCAGCCCACCTGCAGCCCCCCGCCGGCTCACAGACCTGCAGGTGAGCCATCCAGCTCAAAGGCTGGGCAATTTAATAACTACGGGAGAATGGCTTCGCCAGAAAGTAAGACCGCTTAATCCTTAAATTGAATTTTATGTGGATTTTTTTCCCCTTGAATTCTCACGGTACTTAATTCTAGCACTAATCTCCGACCCTGACTCTAATTTATGATCCGGTCACAGTTGCGTTTTATCAGGCAGCAGCGAGGCTGCTCCCCGAGGACTTCATGGCCACAGGCCACTCTCCACCCCGCAGGCTGTCCCTCCCTCCTTCCCCCTCCCAGAGGCGCTGCCCCTGCTGGGGACTCCTGTCTCCTTCTTCCTCCTCTAATCTCTCTTGTCCTCAGCTTGGCCTCTGGGCAGCTGCTTCCCATTGTACTTGAGGCCCAGGGGCACTTGTCCCCATTTGTCACCCTCCTTCTTGGGCCGGGGAGGGAGGCTCTGGGGCTCTTGGTTGGAGGTAATAGATGTCTCTCCCTTCCTGTCCTTTTCCCCTGCAACATACCCCATGGGCTAGGAACAAGAGGCTTGTCCCTTTTACAGAGCAGTCTGGCAACCTGGCAGGCGCTAGAAAAACTGGGAGCTCTCTTATTTTCCCTCCTCTCCTTTCCTGCCTTTTTTCCTTCTTTCCTTTCTCTTGCTCTCCCACCACCACCACTTTCTTACATTCATTCAAGTATTTATTGAGCACCTACTAAGAGATGGGCCTTGTCGCCACAAGCCAGACAAAGGGCTGGAACACAGGGGAGACAGGTGAACACGGGACCCAGCCCTCACTGCCATGAACGTGCACATGGGGGATGTGTCTCCCCAAGGCAGTGACTCTGTGATCTGTGACCTGAATGGCAAGAGGGAGTAAGAGGGGTGGAAGTGCTTTCAGGCAGAGGGAGAGCAAGTGCAAGAGCCCTGGGGCAGGACAGGACTTGACTCCTGTGCAGAACAGAGAGGCCCATGTGGTTGGGGCAGAGTGGTGCCAGCTAAGGAGGTCAGAACTTACTGTAAATAAATGAAATCTTCCTTCCTTCCTTCCTTCCTTCCTTCCTTCCTTCCTTCCTTCCTTCCCTCCCTCCCTCCCTCCCTCCCTCCCTCCAGGTGTGCTCTGAGCCCCTGCAGACCCCTGGGAAACCAGGAATCAGGAGCTCCGTGGTTGAACCAGCAGGTGTGGCAAGTCCAAGCGAGGCTGCACATCCCCCTCCGGAAGGCCCAGCTAGGGGCTCCTCTCCCGGCCTGGGGTGCAGGGGAACCAGCTCCCTGAGCAGTAAGGCCCGTGCTTCCTCTGAAAGCACAGGACAGAGTTCTGGAAGGCAGGACGAGATGCAGAAGGCCTTCCGCGCAGGCTGACAAGATGCATGCACAGAGGCCCATAGGCTGGGGCCCTGTGGAGAAATCCCAGCAGGTCACGCTGGTCCCGTGCTGCCACCAAGACATCCTCTGGGCTTTCCCCAGAGGATGACAATGGAGAAGGGGAGTGGGAGCAAATGGGGACCCTGGTGGAGGGGCTGAGAGCCCAGGAGAAATGATGTCCTCCAGGCTCTATGACCAGGGTCCAGAACCCATACTGCTCCTGCTCAGAGCCCCTCCCCAGAGCACGGTGGGTGGGCCTGTGGCTCCAGATCCAAGCTAGGTCCTGTCATGGCCATTTACGGCTGAGTGAGTGACTGTGGACATGCCGCCTAACTGTGCTGTGCCTCAGTTTCTCCACTCTGTACCTCTAAGGGCCATTGAATCTATGAGCTCACCTATGCAAATGCGACTCCTGGGGCAAGAACAGGAAGCCACGTGTGCAGTGTTGGGGGTGCAGAGTGTCGTGGGAGGGGAGGGTGTCCTTAGCTCTGGCCTTGGGGCTCCAGAGTGAGGTCAGGGGTCAAGGCGGGCTTGTTGGAGGCAGTCATGTGGTAGAGGCCAAGGAGGCTGAGCAGAATGGCATGTGTGGAAGGGAGGACAGAGGATGAGCGGGCCAGAGGGACGGGCACAGCAGCACAGCACCGTGTTTGGGAAAGAACAAATGGTCCCATGGGATGAGTGAGGAGGGTGGGCCAGAGCGACAGGCGAGGCAGCTCAGGTAGGTGAGCCACACGGTGCCGGCCCACGCATCATCTCAAAGAGGGTGGCACTTTGCTTAGACTAGAAAAATGTTCTTTCTTCTCAAAGCTGGGGAGTGAGTGACATAATGAGATCGGATCTGAGTTCCCGCAGCTCTCTCTGGCTGGGGGAGGGGAGCGCCAGGAGGAAGTGGGGGCTGCCTGGGACAAGCAAGAAAGGAGAACCCCCCGCCCCCTGGGGCCCTGGGGAGGGGCAGGTGCTTCCCTGAGAGTGGACAGCCTGGCTCCTGTCCTGCTGTGTCATGAACTCCCTGGGTGATCTGGGGCACATCACTGTCTCTCTCTGAATCACAGTGCCCTGGTGTGTAGGATGGACTAGGTCCCTCTAGGAGGAGCAGCAGAATGGGGCCCTGACTCAGGCACCTGGAACCATCAGGAGACACAAGCAAGGGAGGGGACAGTCAGGGAGTGTCAGGAGGTACAGGCTCCTGGAGAGCTTCCATGGAGTCTTCTCCATAGAGGGGGCTACGCACAGGGCAGTGTGTGTGTGTGTGTGTGTGTGTGTGTGTGTGTGTGTGTATGCCTATACATCTGTGTGCAGGCATGTGTGTGCATGTATGTGTTGGGGTTACTGATAATTCTTCAGATTTTTTAAAGAAGTTGGGAATTCAATTTTTTTCATAAGAAATCATCTGACTTTTAATCAACAGAAATCATCTGTTGGTTCAATTCTTTTAAAAAAATCACTCTCTAGGTCACCCCAGACTCATCTACCGGCCTGAGCCAGTCACAGCCCCCCGGGTTGAGACCCCATTTTTGGAAAGGGAAGACAGTAGGGCAGAGGAGGGGACTAGAGAGGGGGCCCTGGGGAGGAGCCGGGGCCCTGAGATTGAGGACAGGCTGGTGCCTCCTCTCACAAGCCGCCCCTACCTGCCCTCAACCCGGAGCCTCTCTGAGCTCACTCAGGAACCAGGAGTCTGTTTTCATTAGAAGCCACAAGCTGAACTGGTCCAAAGACACATAAACCAGCGCCTGTCCGGAGGCTTCAATAGACCTGCGCCCTGGGACCTGATGCAGGCAGCCTGGCTGGGGCGTGGGGAGGAGGCCCCTGGAGGCAGGTTCCACAGTGTGGGGAGTCAAGGGCACAGACCTGAGCTCGTGGTCACTCTGGCTGTGTCACGTTGAGCTGGTCACTCATCCCTTGAGTGGAGCCTGCTCCTTTATTAGAATGTGGGGACAATAGCTACCTTACTCCACTTTCTACGAGGAGACCAGCCTGGCAGCTTGCCCAGGGTCCACACAGCTGGTGGAGTCAGAGGCTGGACATGAACCCAGGTGGTCTGGCTCCCGAGCAGCACCCTCAACCACCACACTGGACAATGAGAGGGGTGTTTGGCCCAGGAGCCAGAGGTGCCCCTGCTGCCTTTGAACTTGCCTTGGTGATCTTGGACAGCCCACCTGGGGAGTCACCCCAGGACCCAGGCAGGGGCGGCCGGAGCGAAGGCCTTCAGGAAGGAGCAGGTGCAGTGTTTCACAGCACAGGAGAGGAGGTGACAATGTCAGGAGTCTGTGAGCCCTTCCTGTCCTCCTGCTCTGGAGGTGGGCAGTCAAAGGCAGAGAGGTCGTGGGGCCTTGAAAAGCCATAAACTGGGAGGCCTGGCCCTTTAATAACCCCGGGTGGGCACTCCGCTCAATTGCAATTTGAAGACCCAGCTTGCTTACCACAAGTGGAAAATTACCTTAGCATCTATTCTGCATTGCCTTTTGATCTCGATTTCATCATTCAGATGTACAGCAGCGCATTTTCAACGGGTACAATTTAATTAGGCTCAATTTGTATAACTGAATTATTAAAGACTCATTTAGAAAGAGCTCCATGTCCAAGGTTCGCTGGGCCTCACCGTTTGCTAGAAAACATATTTGGAATAGAGCCGGCTGACGCCCCTGGGTTCAGGAGTGTCTTCCTCCTCACACCCCTGCCTGGCTTGTCATTTAATCCCCATCTCATTGAACAGAATGCCGGTCCAGGTCTGGGGCCTGCAGCCTCAGGCAGGTGTCCCCTGCGCTTGCTCAGAGGCCCCTCGAGTCTGCCTTCAGTCAGTCATCAAACATTCACAGGAGCATTATGGGAGTCAGGGCCTGAGCCAGGAGCTGGGGACTGGGATGGAAAGGTGGCCAAGATGCAGGCCCTGCAGACACACACCTTCTAGATAATGAGGGAGGGGGTTCAGGATCCCATTTCCATCTCATTCACAAGCCTGCAGGGTGGGCAGTGAGGGGGCATCAGCCCCATCAGCAGGTGAGGACAGAGAGGCTCAGAGCCTCTGGGTCAGTGGTAGAATCAGGGTTTGAACCCAGGACTATGGGCTGGTTCTCCTCCACCAAGGTCTGTCTCACCTCGTGGGTGGGATACGAGGATATTTGCCAGGGCAGAGCTGGAGGCAGGAGAGGATCAGGTGGCATCAGGGGTCCTGAGAAGGACTGCCAGAGTCAGACCACTTGCAGGGATCAGACTGGAGGCTCGGGAGCCTCCGAGTCACCAACAGGAGGCAGGGGGCCTATGAGGGTTCACCAGAGAAATCAAACCACCAGGATACAGCCACGCGTGGCTTAACCAGAGGGATACATGCGTGACTCTATATTCTGAGAAATGTGCCAGCAGGTGGTTTTGTCACTGTGTGGACATCGCAGAGCATGCTTGCACAAACCTAGATGGACGGCCTATTGCTCCTAAGCTACAAACCTGCACAGCATGCTACTGCACGGAGAACTGCAGGCAGTTGTAGCACAATGGGAAGTATTTGTGTATCTAAACAGATCTAAACGGAGGAAAGGTACTGTAAAAATACTAGGTGAAGCCAGGCGTGGTGGCACGTGCCTGTAATCCCAGTACTTGGGAGGCCGAGGAGGATTGCAGGTTCGAAGCCAGCCTCAGCAGTGTAGTGAGACCTGTTTCAGAAAATGAAGAATAAGCCGGGCGTGGTGGCACACGCTTGTAATCCCAGTACTTTGGGAGGTGGAGACCGGAGGATCCGGGTTCGCGGCCAGCCTCAGCTCTCTCTCTCTCTTTCTCTCTCTCTCCCTGTCTCTCTCTCTCTTTCTCTACCTAGTGAGGCCCTCCGCAACTTTGTGAGACCCAGTTTCAAAATAAAGTATAAAAAAATAGGGCCAGGGGTGTAGC
Organism: Glis glis; assembly: GCA_004027185.1. Classification (NCBI taxonomy): domain Eukaryota; kingdom Metazoa; phylum Chordata; class Mammalia; order Rodentia; family Gliridae; genus Glis; species Glis glis. Next base: position 22,039 of record PVJS01016944.1, read on the forward strand.
ACGGAGGTAGAACGCCCCTGGGTTCAATCCCCGGTACTGCAAAAAAAAAAAAATAGAGCTGGGAGTATAGCTCGGAGGTAGAATGCCCCTGGGTTCAATCCCCCCAATACCACACACACACAAATATGTATATATACATATTATGTATATATGTATATATAAATGTATATATGTGTGTGTATATATATATACACACACACTAGGTGACAGGAATTTTTCAGCTCCATTAGAATCCTATGGGACCACCGATATACATGTGGGGTATCACTGACTGAAACAGTTATGTGGTGTACGACTATATATGGAGAGCGAGAAATTTATGATAAAGAATTGGCTTGCACAATTACGGAGGCTGAGAAGTGCCAAGATCCGCAGCGGTCTACCTGGAGGCCTGGGAGAGCGGAGTGTGGCTCTCGTCCAAGTCCAAAGCCTGAGGGCCAGGAGGGTCCACGGGCAGCTCCAGCCTGAGACCCAAGAAGAGATGAGGGTTTAGCCCGCCAGGAAAGGCAGAAAGAGATGGATGTTCCAGCCCAAGGAGTCAGACACGGGAGACCCCCTACTCAGCCCCTGTTCTGTTCAGCCTTCAGTAGATAGGACAGGGCCCACCCACACTGGGGAGGCCAGCTACTCAGTCTACCTGTTCAAATGTTGTTTGAATGAATGTGCCCAGAATGATGTTTCAACAAATGTCTGGGCACCCCATAGCCCAGTCAAGTTATTTAGATAGGTGTCTCCAAAGGCCTATGTGCCACAGGCCTGGTCCCCAGCATGGTGCTATTGGGAGGTGGTGGGACCTTTAAGAGGTGGGTCTGGTGGGAGGTCTCGGGTCATTGGGACGGTGCCCTTGAAGGGGATAACGGGACCCTGGCCCTTCCTTCTTCCTCTCTTTTGCACCTGGCCATGAGGTGGACAGCCTCCTCCTCTGTGGTCTCCCACTGTGATGTCCTGTGCTGCCACTGGCCCAAACCACAGGGCCAATCAGCCACAGACTGAAACTTCCCAAACTGTGAACCAAGATAAACCTTTCTTCTTCTCCAGTTGACGTATCACAGGTATTTGTTACAAAAACAGAAGGCTGACTAACTCAACTCATAAAATTAACATCACAGAGAGAGAGAGAGAGGACGCTAGAGAGACCTTGCTAGCTACAGACAAAATGGTGGCAGGGGAGGGAGGAAGCTCACATCCCACATCCTCCTCAGAACCACTGTCAGATGGGTCGCCTTCCCCATTTTAGAGACAAGGACTCTGGGGCTGAGGTGAGGGGCCCTCAGTTCTAACTCGGGTTTTCTGTTGTACCTTTTGTTCTTCTACTGTAGGTCACAGTGTGGCAAATGGCTGTGTCACTGTCCCCAGTGCCGCAAGGGATGAGGGCAGCTGGCACTCAGGATGGCCCTCTAGGTCTCTAGGGACTGGGGATTGAACCCAGGGGCATTCTATCTCCGAGCTATATCCCTAGCCCTTCTTATTTTTTATTTTGAAACAGGGTTTCACTAAGTTGCTGAGGCCAGCCTCGAACTTGTGATCCTCCTGTATCAGTTTCCCAAGTACTGAGATTACAGGAGTGCACACCATGCCCTGCTTCTTGTTAGAACTTTAGCCACCATCTAACACGCTCGAGCTTCTATTGCTCCCAGTACCGAAGCAGATGCAGGACGCTGCTCTGCCTCCGAGTCCTTCCATGGACATGGCCGCAGCCTTCCCCTCCTGAGCCTCAGGGTCCTGTCCACAGGTGGGGAGGGAGTTGGAAGAAGTCACGGCCCTAGCAGAACTGGCTGAGGGCTCCCTGCCGGGTCTGTCCCCTACCAGGAGCCCTCCAGTTGCTGGTACCCGATAGCCCAGAGTCTATCGGGGCAGCTCCAGCAAGGCCCCCAACCTGGGCTTCTGCTCTCCTCCCTGAGGTGAGTGCTGGGCAGCCTGGAGCCCCATGGCCACCGGCAGGGCTCTGTCCTGGGCCTGGGAGCTGAGGCCCAAGTGAGGCTTCTCCTCACTTGCCCAACCCCCAAGACACATCCTCAAAAAACATTTCCCCAAGAAACATTCCTTTAAACCCACACTCAAGTCCACGGCTGGCAAGTGGGTAATGAGAACACAAATAAGCCAGGTGTGGTGGTACACACCTGTAATCCTACTACCTGGGAGGCTGAGACAGGAAGATCACAGGTTTGAGGCCAAGCTCAGCAACTTAGCGAGGCCCTCCACAACTTAGTGAGACCCTGTTTCAAAATCAAAAAATAAAAAGAGCTGGGGATATAACTCAGAGGTAGAGTGCCCCTGGGTTCAATCCCCGGTATCCACCCCACAAAAAAAGAATATGACAAATATGTCACCTGTGATCCAAGAAGAAATCAGGAGTAACTTGGAGGCAGCAGGCCTGATGGGAACTATAGAAAAAGAGCTGGATGGGGCGGGGCTCCCGGGACTGTGTGACTTTGAGCAGGCCACGCCCCTCACTTCTCATCTATTAAATAGGGAGGAGGGCAGGTGGAGATGATTAAGTCTCCACAGTTTGCCTTCCCGATACCAGACCTTTGCACGTATGCCCCGCCCCTTCCCTTGCCCTCTCACCTTCCACCTGGCCAGTTCCTGCTCATGCTTCCAATCTCACTGTAATGCCACCTCTACCAGGAAGCTTTCCCAGAATCCCCAGGACAGATCAGATTCTCTTACAATATTGTTCCTCAGCCCCTGCTCCTTAATTTCCTACTTCCTGGCTCTTTGTCTTGATTGAGGTTGGAACAAAGCATGTCAGAGTGTTTGTTTCATCTCTACTTCATCTCCATCAGTGGGATCAGGAGCCACATCTCTCCCGTTCACCCAGCGCTAGAACAGGGCTGGGCACATAGTAAACAAATGCTCAGAACTGTGTGTTGACTGACAGACTGGCTGGATGCATGGATGCTTGAACTTCATGAAACCCTGGAGGTAAAGAAGAAAAGATGAAAGAAGCAGACCCCCCCCCCCGCCATGCTCGCTGAGCATTCTACAGTGGGCTCCTGCAGACCCCATGGCAAAAGCATCCAATTCCAGTAGAATGGGGGGGTCGCTGCCCAGGGCACTGGGCCCCCAGCCTTCCCACTCCCCCGTCTCCCTCTCATCTGGTTCCTGTTGCAGGGGGAGCTGAGGAAAAGGGCTTCACCTAGAGGGGGTCCTGCCGAGAGTCCCCCACCACAGCCCCTCCCCCACGGCCTGCCAGGTTGCTCTGGAAACCACTGTAGCCTCCTCCACAGGGAAGGATTTCAGGTGTGCCGTCAGCCCTGGGAACCGTTCGGGCTTGGAGGCGTCAAAGCCTCTTCGTTGGTCCCGTGTAAATACCTCAGTGTGGAGAGCAGAGACAAGACAATTAGACCCAGCTGTCAGGAAATTCACATCCGCAGCTTCGCTCCTGAAGAGCGCCTCTTCTTCCCCGAGATTTCCCCTGGCCGTGGCACGTCTCACATGCCGTGGAGAGCTGTCCGCTCCATGGAGCGAATGGAAGAATTAAAAATAAAATTGACTTTCAGAGAACAAAATCAGACCTGACAATGTGAGTCATTCAAACCAGCCACGGTCAGCAGATTGCAAATGTGTTTGTCCAAAAGGGGGTGGCAGGCACGGAGGAGGGGAGACTGTGCTGGGAATGTGCTCTGCTGCGCCAGGTCTTCCTTGGGGCCCGAGGCCCCGCCGGGGCTCCCAGGTGGTTTCCACGGCAGCCCTGCCCACCTGTGGATCGCTTCTCTCCTTCAGCTCTCATCACGGACAGTAAATGGCAGGTGCTCCAGTAAATGCAGGCGATCCTCATTCCCAGCAGATTCCATATTTTGGAACTTAGCAGTTCATGAAAAAATATAATCCCCAAGTCAGTATTCAGGTCATTTATGGACATACCACAAAAATTGGATTCCACACACGTGTCAGTTGAGGTCCAGCAAAGCAACGCTCTACCTTATTGTTTCGACCCTCAAACTGGAAACAAGTGTCCTTCCACGGAATATTTAGTGCCATGATTTTCATCTTCCTGCATGTTTTTGGCAATTTTTCCAAGCACTCAAGCACAGTACTGGAGTGCTGTCTAGTGCCTCTAAGCACAAGAAGGCTGTAGTGTGCCTCATGGAGAAAAGGCACGTGTTAGGTAAGTTTCCTTCAGACATGAATTATAATATAGTGCTGCTGGCTGTGAACTAAATGTGTGTGTGTGTGTGTGTGTGTGTGTGTGTGTGTGTGTAAGATGTCTTTAAAGAGATACATGCATATGAAACAAAGTTAAGTGTTGGTAGACAACAATATTGTGACCAGAGTCTGCAGGAACCTAACCTTGTATTCTCCCTGGGAGCAATGGTTCAGCAGTTTCTAATTTAGTGTTTGCTATGACTTTCCAAATAATGGAAATAGGCTGTATCTGACCCCCTGACTCAAATTGCTTCTGTGTCTGAGTGTCTCCCTGACGTGCTGGAGGGCAGGGATGAAGCCTGGCTCATCTGTGCATTCCTAGACTTCCTAACAACACAGTAGGTTCTTAGTATATATTTGCTGACTGGATTTCTTGCTGTGACGGACATCAAGGCATCCATGCATTCTGCTAATATTTAATAAGAGTGTCTTCTGTGTGCCAGGCACTGTTCTAGAAACCAGAGATATTGCCATGCAAAAAAAAAAAAAAAAAAAAAAAGCCCAAACCCCTGCCCTCATGGAGCTTTTGCTGTAATTATAGAAGATATGCAATAATCAAAACAAATCAATAGAAGGTCTAGTATGTTAGATGGTGGCTAAAGTTTTACAAAGAAACAGGACACAGCCAGGAACGGTGGCACACACCTGTACTTGGAAGGCTGAGACAGGAGGATCAGTTTTAGGCCAGCCTCAGCAACTTAGCGAGACTGTTTCAAAATAAAAAATAAGAAGGAGGAAGAGTAGGAGGGAGGACTAAGATTATCAGGAGAAATTATCACTTTATTAGATAAGGTGGCAGGAAATTGCACTGAGAAGGTGGCTTCAGTGAGGGAAGCCAGACGCGTATGTAGGAGAAAGGTAACGGAGGCAGGTTGAGGAACAGCAAGAACAATGGAGCTGAGGCAGGCACTTGCCTGAGGTGTTTGGAGAGCAGCAGGAAGCCATGTGTCTGGAGCAGAGTGAGTCAGGGGAGAGTGGCAGGAGCTGGGAGCAAAGAGGTAGTAGGGAACCTGCAGACCTCACAAAATTTACTCCTCTCTGAGTTAGGGTTTATTCCCGGAAGGCAAGGTTGGTTTAACATCCAGTGCTCAATAGTGTGTTGGAGAGCAAAACAGAATGTTGCAGTGACTGAAGCACTGTATGTAAGGAACATAAAGTGGCCCAGGTGAAATAAAAGAGAACAGGTGTGCACGGCAGAGTCACATAATGTAGAGTCTTATAATCCATGGTATAGAGCTAGGATTTTGTGTCACATGCAATGGCAAGTGTATTCGTCAGCTATTGCTGCAATAATGCTCCATAACAAACACCTTCCAAATCTCAGTGACTCTCTCTCTCACCAGTGGGAGGTCAGATGGGCGGTGATGAGTCACACTAATGGCTGCTCTTAGATCTTCTCCATTCTTTATTCTGGGATGTGATTACCAAGGCGCACATTCCTCATGGAAGATGGTGGGTATGTAAAAGGCCAAGCCAAACTTCAGGAGTTCATTCAACACCACTGCTTGCATCATGTCCACTGACAGTCACTGGATCAAAGCAAGGCCAAGTCCATCAAGAACAAGACAAGCCAGGCAAGGTGGCATACACCTGTAATCCCAGTACTTAGGAGGCTGAGACAGGAGGATCGCAGGTTCAAAGTCAGCCTCAGCAACTTAGTGAGACTCTCAGCAACTTATAGAGACCCTGTTTCCAAATAAAAATTAAAAAATAGGTTTGGGAGTATAACCTGGAGGTAGAAGGCCCCTGGATTCCACCCCCAGTACCACACACACACACACAAAAGAACAAGATAAGGGCACACACTGTGTCCACTCTAATAAGAGGCGCTGAAATTCCATCGCAAAGGGTGTGCAGCCATTACAAGGAGGAAATGGAGGTGAGGAACAGCAATCCAGCCCCCAGGGTGAGAATGCTCCACTGCTGCAGGAAAGCTAGGCGGGGAGGGGATGGGGGAGGGGGACTAAGCCAGGCAAGAGGGCCAGGGATTGAATTCAGGTGGCAGGTTTAGGGTTAGAGAAAAATGAACAGATTTGGGGTAGACTTCAGCAGCATGCCCCAGAAGAACTGCTCTGGATCCGGCAGGGGGTAACTCACTTCCTGCTACCCCTCAGATGTCCCAGGCATGCTGTGATGCCAGCGTCTCTCAGTCACTGTCTTCTGCCCAGAGCGCTGTCCCTCCAACACTGGCTACATCCACCTCCTTGATTAATTCAGGCCCTGCTAAAATGCCAACCCCTGGATGGGGCCTTCCCTGACCACCCTGTTAACCACAACATCATGCCCCATTGCCCTGATTGATTTCTCCCGTAACTATTATTGCCAACTGAGACTGAGATAGGAGGATCACAGGTTCGAGGACAGCCTCAGCAACTTAGCAAGACCCTCAGCAACTTAGAGAGATCCCATTTCAAAATAAAAAATAAAAAGGGCTAGGGGTGTAGCTTAGAGGTAGAATGCCCCTGGGTTCAATTCCTAGTACCACAAAAATAAATAAATATAAATAAATGTGCTTTATTTAAATAACAAAGTAAGAAATAATCTATATGATACTTATTTCCATTTTTATTAAAATTTTACCCCACCAAATAACCAGGCAACAGCATAGACCTTCACTGTCCAATATGATAACCACCAACCACACGTGGCAATTAAGCACTTGAAATTTGGTTAGTACAATTGAAGTTATACTGTTAAGTATAAATTATACACTGATGTGAAAGACAGATTAAGAAAGCACGTCCAATATCTCATTAATAATTTTTGTCTTGATTATATTTGAAGTGACAATATTTTGGATATATGAGGCTAAATAAAATATGTTATTGAGTTAAAAATCTCATTTATTCTTTTTTTATACTTTTATTGGTGCATTATAATTATACATCATAGTGAGATTCAAAGCGATACAAACATACACGCGCGCATGGCTTGGTGTATTTCCCGCCACATGCCACCCTGCTTGCCCCTCCCCAAACATGTTAGTGAGATTTATATACACAATGGAATTTTACTTAGCCATAAAGAAGAGCAAAATTCATGTCATTTGCAGGAAAATGGATGGAACTAGAGAATATTATGCTAAGTGAGATAAGCCAGTCTCAGAAAGTCAAGGGTCATGTGTCTTCTCTAGAAAGACATATGTCTTTCTCTAGTCAGAGAGAAAACAGGAAACAAAAGAGACTTCAGATAAATGAGGAGAGAGACCTGTAGAATAGTGGAAGGGGGCTAGGGGAGGAAGGAGAGGAAGGGGAAAGGAGGCTTGAGGAAGGGACCAGCTCAAATGATGCTACCTCCATATATGAAGGGATCACGCCAATCTCACTAATACATATTCCCCATCTTGAGCACTGCCTGGCACATAGTAGGCACTCTATAAATCTTCGTTAAATTACTAAATTATTCCCTCAGGACAGCCCTGTGGAGCAGGCACACAACTCCTAGAGTCTATTCACCCTTGATCTGGTCCTAAATTCCAAGATCTGGGCCAGCTGCCACGGAGCCACCGTCTCTCCAGGCCACTGTCACCTAGGGCAGGGGGCTGTCCGATGCCTGAGACTGCAGGGAGGCCCTCCTGCCTGGAGCAGCCACCCCGGGAAGCTCTGGGAAACTGGTTTGCATGGTTGTGATGAGCATCGACCCACGGACTTGAGGTCCTGAGCCTCTCTCCCCGCTATCGCTCAAGCAC
>PVJS01016945.1:0-36807 GCA_004027185.1 Glis glis
AAAAAAAAAAAAGAAGACATGAACAATATAGGGGGAGCATGGTAGGACCAGAATGCAAATATAGCAATCAGAAAATAAATAGGTCACTTGATTGGTTAAAAAGAATCGTATAGTTTTGACTAGGTGAACACTTCTCCAAGGAAGAAAAACAAATGGCCAATAAATATAGGAAAAAATGTTCAACATCATTAGCAATCAGGGAAATGCGAATCAAAACTACACCGAGCCGGGTGTGGTGGTGCATGCCTATAATCCCAGTACTTGGGAGGCTGAGACAGAAGGATCAAAGATTCAAGGATAGCCTCAGAAACTCAGTGAGACTCTCAGCAATGTAGTGAGAGCCTGTTTTAAAAACAAAAAAATTTAAAAAAGGGCTGAGGGTGAAGCTCAGCAGTAGAATGCCTCTGGGTTCAATCCGCAGTAAAACACACACACGCGCACACACACACACATGCACACATACAATCAAAAACCAAAACCCAAATCGAAACAAAACAAAAATCTACACTGAGATTCCATCTAACCCCAGTTAGAATGATAATCATCAGAAATACAAACAATAATAAATGCTGGTGAGGATGTGGGGAAATAGAAACATTTATACACTGTTGGTGGGATTGCAAATTATTACAGCCACTATAGAGATCAGTGTAGAGGTTCTTCAGAAAACTGGGACTGAAACTACCATATGACCCAGCTATACCACTCCTGGGTGTCTTTCCAAAGGAACTGAAGTAAAAATATTATAGTGATACATGCATATCCATGTTTATAGTGGCACAATTCACAATAGCCAAACTATGGAACCAGCCTAGGTGTCCATCAGTAGATGAATGCATCACAAAATGGTGGCATAAACACAAAATAGAATTTTACTCATCCATAAAGAAGAACAAAATTATGTCATTTTCAGGAAAATTGGATGGAACTAGAAAATATTATGATAAGTGAGATCAGCCAGACTCAGTTTTCTATATGTGGAAGCTAGAGAGGAAATAAAAGGAAATACAGATAGAGGAGAGGTATCAGTAGAGTAAGGTAAGGGGATTTGCAATGTATTAATAAAATTATATTAATAAATAAATAAAAACAGGTAAAAAGCAAAATCTAAAGAACTTATTGATGAATTAAATTTGGAAGGATGGAGAAGTGGAAGTCAAGGCTGATCAGTTGATTTCTGGCTTGATGGTGCAAGGGGGTGCTATTCACTGGCAGGTACCTCTAGAAGGTGGCCTCTTCAATGCTGAGATGCCTTTTGGGTACCCTAGTACAGTGGCCTAAAAGGCAGTAAGTTATACACTTCAGGAGTTGAAAAAAGAGGTCTGAGATGAAGATATTAACTTGAGAGTCAACAGTAGAGATGGCAATCGTTGCTCAAGTTTCAGGGGACAGACAGAGAAGGGGTGCTATGGGAAACAATGCTCACGGAAAACTGGGTAGAACATACTCATCAATCATCATATTCTCCCAGTCCACTTCCTCCTTTTGCTACCAGTATCTGTACCTTTTCTCTTCTCCCCTGCCAACACAACCTTCTATTTTCATTTATATTTCCCTTGGTCACACTTTCTAAAATTATTTTGCATATCTATTTGATACTACATATCCCTGTAGTCACTCCAGCTTTTGTAGAATGAGGGGAGAGGAAGGCAATCAATCACTGGCTTTCAGAAGATCCAGATGAGATTATAAATAGTCGAATTACTCTGACAGCTTACACAGAAAGCAATAAATTCACTCACTAACAGTGCCTTCCAAGGGACTATCTTTGAGACTTCAAGATGATTCTTGATGCATTCAATTCATGAGAGCCAAAATGTTTGAAAGTGGTGGTAGGAGGGCTGAATCCAGTATTTGATGCCTGAGGGTTTCCTGATGCTCAGTCTTAGGGTAGACTCAATTCACTATGCTTCATGGAAGGATTCGAAGACTCTAGGACACACTAGCTATTAGGGCCATTTTTCTCATCTTCAAGTTTACTGTTTGATTGATTTTTAGCTAGAACCAATAGGCAGCTATGGAAATAGAAGTGTAAAGATGAAGCTTCCCCCAATGACAAAAACTCCCAGGGACATTTAAATATGATATACGCACCAGATAATGAGTTTAATTACTAAATTATTAGATACTAATCACTCGAAATTAACCAACACTTGGCTCCAAAGGGAGAAAACCACTTCATTTCATTGTTCTCATAGCCCTCTATTATGCCTTTCACATGATCTTAGAACTCACTTTGTCCATTGTATATGTGTGTGTGTGTGTGTGTGTGTGTGTGTGTGTGTGTGTGTTACTAGGGATTGAACCCAAGAGAATTCTACTTCTGAGCTATACTCCCAGTCCTATTTTATTTTTTATTTTGCAACAGGATCTCACTAAGTTGCTGAGGTTGGTCTTGAACCTGTGATCCTCATGTCTCAGCCTCCCAAGTACTGGGATTTACTGGGATTACAGGCAGAGCCACCACACCTGGCTTTCATATTTTTTTGGTGATAGGCTGACTGTAGATTTCCTGAATAGTGGTCTCTCTCTCTCTCTCTCTCTCTCTCTTTCTCTCTTTCTCTCTCTCATCCCATAGGCCTCACATGGTGTCTGCACATAACAAAAAGGATCAATCGAGCCACTTAAGCCTTCTCAAAGCCCCGAAGAATCATTCCACAAAATAAATGAATTCATTTGATTCCCAAACAAAACAACTGACATCACAGAGCTGCTTTATCAAAAGACTTCTTCATGTGGTGGTGCATGCCTGTAATCCTTGTATTTGGGAGGCTGAGACAGAAGGATCACAGGTTTGAGGCCAGCCTCAGCAACCTTGCAAGACCCTGTTTCAAAATAAAAAATAAAAAGGGCTGGGGGTATAGCTCAGAGGTAGAATGCTGCCCCTGGGTTCAATCCTCAGTACAAAAAAAAAGTATCTTCTCCCTGATAGTCTACTCATACAGTGCAATAATTTATAAGGAATACCAAAATAGGGAAGGGAATCAGCCTTCTGTTTTTGAGTAAAACTGCCATCGATGAGAGCTAGGGCTCTTGATGTGGCCTGTTCTCATTTGTTGTTCTTAAGAGCTACTTTGTTCAAAATTTAGTAAGAGTCAAGAGAAAGCACAATCTATTTACAGTAAGCCTAAATTTATTTCAACTAAACTTAAGTGTCAATCAGAAGTTCTGGAAAGCCAAAAGGCCCTAGAGAAGAAATATAGCATTTGCATGATTGGAGTGTCTGTTAGCAGAGATAAATTATTATTGTCCTAAGTGAAAAGATGGTTAATGAGTTCCTAAACACCACAGTTTAATCCGCAGGATTTGTTGACTACAAGGTTATGAAGCTTCCTCTCCGTCATTAAAGAAAGATTTAAATGTGAACATCTTTTCTAACCTTGGAAGTAACTGTTTTCTCAGTATAATTCCATTTTCATCTTAAGTTTTATTTAAATATTAAACTCCAACTTAAAGCAATTGTTCACATATGTGTTTGGTAGTTGAAGAACACAACATGCTATGTGGCCACAATAAAGGAAATAATAACAGAACAATTGGATCCATCCATTTTCTCATTAGCATAATTAAAGGATTCTGTATAGGATTAACTGCTGCCAATATTTCACTTATAGTAAACCAGGTATAATAAGAAAAGCAAAAAGTATTATCATTGTTAATGGCTTTCTGGTTCTGGATTGAGTCAAAAAACGTGATTTATGCAAGCTCGAAGTACAAGTTTGGATTCTATGGGTTAATACTGGTAGACTTAGTTCATTAAATTACTTACCTTCTTTGCTCACATTAGGGAAAAAGAAAGAAAGAAAGAAACAGAAAATAAGAGAGAGATTAAAGAATAAGAACTGAAATATCATTCTTTGGGTAGGAACAGGAAGAAAAATTAACCTTTACTGAGCATCTACCATGTTTCAAGTACCAAATATGAACTTTCTTATTGATAATATCATTTATTCCTACAAATTAAGTAATTGAGGTTCAAAAGATAAAGTGATTTTCCAGAGAGTATTCAAAGAATGTGGTGGAATGTCAGGTTTGAATACAGATCTGTTTGACTCTAATACAAATTCTGTTTCCACAAACTTACATAATAAATTGGGGGAAATGGTTTATCTTTAAAACATTTTGTGAAGAAATAAATGAATCAAGTTTCCATGAGGACACAGGGAGCATATTATGAGAACACAATGGAAAATGTTGGATATGAATTGGTAAACAGATGCATGTCACTAAAAACTCACATTTTTCATCAAAATAGTTTGCTGCCTATTGGCAAAGACCCCAGTTATGCTGATTTTATACAACAGAAACACAGCTTGCTAAAAAGAGAACAAATGTGGTCAACAAACTAAGATTTTTAATTCATTTAATGCCAAGAATCTGTATGGAATCTTTTTTTTTTAAATAGGACAACCCATAAGTAAGCTGACCCACAAAACCAAACCCCATTTGGTTTTTTGTCTTTAATAATTTAATTTTTGCTCAACCTGCCTACTCAGTACCCTAAGTATATTATTCAGAATAAAAATTCAAATATATTATATTAAAATTGCTTTGAGACCCTGAAAATTTCCTTTGTAATTTGGATGTATTTCAGATACAACATGCCAGGCATGTTCACTTGTTTCTATTATTCACAAACAAGAAGACGAATGGGCCAATGCTCACCATCCATTAATCTATAGTTTTACAAAACACACATCAGTTGATAAACATGCTCACTTCCATTATCCCATGTGATAAGAAATTTAATACATTTCCAGAGTACAGAATAAAACTAAAGGGGCTTATACTTTACCTAGAAGGCTACATAGGATTTTGTTTTGTGTGTGGGGGTATGTCAACTAACATGAAAGTCTCTCTCATGGTTATGTGTAAATTATTTATAGCATGCCCCAATAAATCCTATGAAATAAATTACAACAGATAAACATCAGAACTCAAACACTGAACATTTGGGAAATATCTAGGGAGGACACAGAGCCCTATGCATTCCCAATTAAAATGCCATCAAATTAGAGTCCTGAATATTTATAAAATTAATATCATGATACTAAATATAAATTTTAATTCTAGAGTACATAAACAGAAAAATAGCACATTGTATTCAAGTTTTTTTTATGGTACTGGGGATTTAACCCAGGGCCTTGTGCATGCTAGGCAAGTGTTTTACCACTGAGGTACACTACACGCCCAGTTCTTCAAATGCTTTGCTTTATTTTGTATGTACTGTTGTTCTGGTACTGGGGATAGAACTCAGAGGTGCTCTACCAGTGAGCTAACCTCCAGTACTTTTTATTTTGTATTATGAGACAGGGTCTTGCTAAGTTGTCCAGGCTGGCCTCAAACTTGTGACCTTCCTGTCTCAGCCTCCCAAATACTGGGATTACAGGCATGGGCCACTGTGCCTGACTCCTTCGATGTTATTTTTTAAAACCCTATATATCAAGCAAAAATAAATCAAAACAATGCCACCAATGTGAATATCATTAGGTTCAGTACCTTAAACTCAGTCTGATAAATGTCATTCTGAGTTTAAGGTACTGAACCTAATGATATTCACATTGGTGGCATTGATGACATTTATCAGACCATCAATTTGAAAGGAAGAAATTCAACATCAGTTCCATAAATCAACTTAACATCAGGATAAAACCTACTGAGGCAAAAAGTTTTATTCAAGGGAAAATTGTGTTCTGAAAGATTTTTTTTAATTAGTCACCCTTCATTGTATTAACCTCAAATTTTAGAAAATATCTAATTATAAGAGAGTTTTAAGGCAAGTAGATCATAGAGTTAGCAAAATAATACTTGTATTATGACAAAAATCAATAGCATGAATTTTTATTAAAATATTGTTTCATAGCCGGGTGTGGTGGTACACACTTGTAATCCTAGTACTTGGGAGGCTGAGACAGGAGGATCGCAGGTTGGCGGCCAGCCTCAGCTACTTAGTGAAGCCCTCTGCAACTTAGTGAGACCCTGTTTCAAAACAAAGAATAAAAAATAGGGCTAGGAGTATAGCTTGGAGGTAGAATGCCCCTGGGTTCAATCCCCCAGTACTGCAAAAAAAAAAAATTGTTTCCTAAATTTGTAGGCTTTAAATTGCCTAGAAAAATATAGCACCACAAGTATAATATATGGATGCAGGTATCTATGTATATCAGAAATACAGACTTCATTAAGGAGATATACCTGACATATATACATGCATATATATATATATGAGTATATATAATTATATACTAAATCGCACAAAGCATAAATATCTCCCTTCTTACTTTATGCATTTACTTTAAGAGAATGTTATTTAAGAGATGACAGAGGATTTTTCATTTCTTCCACTTGAATTATTTTGTCTCTTTCAGAATTGTGTTTGTTAGAGCTAGAGAATAAAATCTCTTGATAACATAACACACTCAAATATTTTGCATTAACAGACCTGTGAACAACCAACTTCCTTCTACTGTCAACAAAAGTGAAGACAGACCTTGTCACTTCTGACCTAGCACCTGGGTTTAGGTTTGCTAGGAAGGGCCAGCCCTTCCATCTGATACTTAGAAGGGACCTTTTAAAGAGGATCAATGAAGCCTTTTAGACTACACGACTCCCATGAGTACAACCAAATTTCTAAGAAAATTGATATTTGACGTAATAAATATTTAAAAATGCATATATTAGCCGGGCGTGGTGGCGCACGCTTGTAATCCCAGTACTTTGGGAGGCGGAGACCGGAGGATCTGGGTTCGCGGCCAACCTCAGCTCTTTCTCTCTCTCTGTCTCTCTCTCTGTCTCTCTCTCTTTCTCTACTTAGTGAGGCCCTCCACAACTTCGTGAGACCCGGTTTCAAAATAAAGTATAAAAAATAGGGCCGGGGATGTAGCGCAGAGGTAGGACACCCCTGGGTTCAATCCCCGGTACCGAAAAAAAAAAACAAAAAATGCATATATCAACAAATGAAACTAGACCAGTAGAGGGGAAGTTGAATTCAGCTTCTAATTTCTTCCTCTCTGCTCTACCAAGTAAGAAGAGCAAATCAAACCCTTTGCTAGAAGAACCAATGACCAAGACAAGCTAGAAAATGAGACTGTTTTCAAGGCCTTTCTAGATGAATCAAAAGATCTCGGAAATAACATGGCTGAACTGATCAGAAGGCTTTTAAGAAGAGAGGAGTCCAAAGAAGGATAATTCTAGAACTTGCAGATAAAACTGCTGCTTTGCTTATGGGAGCCTGTGAAGAATTACCATGATAAAGTGTTAGGGACAGGCATGGCTGTAGTACTGCACTTCCTCTTGACAAAAAGCAGCAGACAGCACTCAGGGAAAAAGCATCCTGCTCTGGCCCCAGACCCACAGCAGCTTTCAACAGAAGCCTGGGCTGGACTGCACCCCACTCCTACTGTGGTCAGGAACATGCAGAGCCTCACCTGTGCAGCCCCAAACTGCTGGTCTGGATCTAAATACCATAAAAGAAAAAATGCCCCTTCACCAAGAGCACTCACTGGAGCATGACGAGCTTGACAAAAGCTGGGGAAATTTAAAACACATCATCTTAGGACTGTTGATGGAAAGATGGCAAAGATGTTCACCAAGGACCAATTCCAAAGCATTCTTTGATTTCTATGTTTGCAGCATAAGCCCAAGGCTATAAATTACAAAGTATGGAGTTTAGGGGTGCCACAGTTGACATTTTAGGGTAGGATGAGAAAGAAAAGACTGAATGAAAAGCAGTAAAAGAGAAAAGGAGAAGGAAGGGGAGAAATGACTAAGAAAGAAACATGAAAGAAGGGAGAATAGAAAAAGGAAAATACTTTATAAAATAGAAAAGGGTGAGAATAAAGAACAATCAAGCTATCTGCAGGTGCATGGTGTTATATCCCATGATATCCTGTGAAAGCATCTCATTTTTCTCCAGCAGAGCAGAATTCAAGAAAGTGTGATACTCAAGGAATCAGTGCCAGGTATGCTTTTGGCCCCTTGACCAATTTGGAGGGGCACTGAAGTGAGAAAAAATATTCATCTTCTTAGGAAGGAATTTTTAGTGTATAATTGGGGCTTTGGAAGGCAAGCTAGCTTTCAGCTTCACCCATTGCTGACCTCAACTGAGTAGTTTCCTACCAAAGTCAGGTGTCTAGGACTTAGCTACAGGTGATAAGACCACAGTTTCAATCAGATTTCACAATATGAACTGGACATTTTGATAAAGTGAACACCTGCCCAGAAATAGGGTAGAGAGCTATGTGAACTTTCAGCGGGTCAGGAAGCTTCTGGCTATTTAAGAAATATTTTGGATTCAAGGTAGTAGGCGACCAAAAAAATTTAAATGAAAGAGGAGAAGGGAAGTGGGAGAAAAGGAAAGGAGTAGAGGTGTGCCTTCAGAATCTCTCAGAGAAAGGCTAGTCCACCAAGAAGTAATCCTTGAATCCTGATTCCCAGGATCTGATGTGAGCAACTCTTAGGATGCCTCTAGTGGTAGCTCTGTGGTTTTATATCAAAGTTCTCTAGCCTCCAGGAGATCCACAGAAATGGCGATTCAGCACTTTTATCCATTACTCCCCATTAAGTGTGTTAGCCACAGGAGCCCAGCAGACACCCCTGCAGGTCAGCATTTGCCAAAGTGATTTTCCACTGCATTCATGATGCAAGATGCTAAAACATGCTCTGAACAAAAGAGTTTGTGTCAAATAAGTGTGAGAAATGCTGGGTTTGAACAAAGCCAGAGTTATTTATTTGCTGCTAGATTTTTCAGAGCTTTCAAGATGCCAGGGTAGCCAGTAAATATGTAAGAAAGAGACTGAGACTGCAGTATTGCCCAAGCATTCTTCTTCAGGGTATCTTAGTCTTCTAGCTTTGCTAAGCATCTTACAGAGATGTGTCCTGTTCAACACATTTGAGGATATATGTGGACAAAGAATAGGTCAGCCAGATGGTGTGGGAAACCCATGTTGCATGTATGGCTCATACATTAAACTTTTTGCACAAATGTATCATGCTGCATTTGTATGGACAACAGCCACAAAAGTCCTCTGTCTAAATCCCCAGGGACCTGACCTGTTCTATGCATATTTATCGTGTTGCTGAAGAATATCTAATGATGCGTGCTTTTTCCCCTTTGGTTGCAATCTTCATTCCATTATTCAAAAATAAAATTTAATTGCATTCTAAGCAATTCTTGAGTTCTCTTCATTTGTAAGTGGTGATAGTCCTTAAGGTGATATTACTTAACAGTATTTTTCAAAGAAAGCTCTGACCTATCCAAAACAGCCCCCAAGTCTCCATATTTGTGGACTATAATTTGCATTAAGTGGAGAAATAAATGCTAATGTTTCATTGATCCTAATGCTTGGATTTCACCCCAACCTCTGTGGTGTTCTGCTACCCTTGAAGGGGCCTATTTGCTTTCCAGTTCACCAAAAGCTCTAGTTAAATAAATGTTAATGTAATGGGAACAATTACTGTGTTTTGTATAATTTGGGGCCATTACCAGCGACTCTGTGCTTTATTTGTGTACTGTGGGTATTAAAGGCATTTTGTTAAGTTCACCTAAGGACATTTCCCTCTGCAGACAGAAATCCATATTGCCTGGAAGGAGCCTTGTATTAGTATAGCTTCGTCATCTGACTAATATTTCCAGCAGCCCCTCGAAAACAAGGTATTTTCTGGAAAGTAATATAGCAAAATGTAAGAGTGCCTGATGCTGCAGAATCCACTTAAATGACTTATAATAAGCCCAAGAAGAGGATCATTGACGTTAAGTGGCCTGATGAATTTCAGCTACACCTCCCTCTGATGAAATCATTCCCAAAGGTTGTCATTTCAACTGCACAGCTCCCTCTGAAAAACTAAGTTTCCTTTTCGCCCCCACCCAGAACATGGACAAGTAGCATTTTGCTGAATACCAAACCTCCCTTAACCCACCAAGAGTCTCATATATTCTCATTTAGCTGCAATCCGTAGCTACCACCACCACTTGCCACGCGCTCCCAAGTTTACCTCTGGGAGGACAAAAAGGATGGTCTTTACGAACAGATGGGCCTTTCAAGGAGAAGTAGTTACGTTTAAACACAGATAAATGTACTGTAAATAATGGTCTGCAAAGAATTTCAGTCTTTAGAGGGGAAAATATGAGAGTACCCGATACTATTCTTTAATTACATGATATTTTTTTTTACTTCCCTTGAAGACAAAAACCAATTCTTAATGAAGCATAATGAATCGTAAAGAGGCACCCATGCTCACTGCAACAGATGTTTATTGATTGGTGTTGACTGCACACACACGCAACCTGGAACTGCTCGCTGCTGCGGGTGAGTGGTGGGACGCGCAATCGCTCCCCCTCTTTATTTTACCTTCAAAGACAAGCTGACAAATTTATTTTGTCACAAGCAGCTGTGTTCTTATTTTTAAAGGGCTGGCTTACAACTAAGGAAGCAAGCGGAGGGAACAGCCTTTGGGTGTCCAATGTGTTATCTGGCAAGGACAGATTGTTTCAGGGTGCAGTGGAAAAAGATTTTTAATGAAACTACATTTCAAACGAGCAGCATATGCTTGGTTTCCCCTTCTGCTACTCATCCTGCCATTTGTTAATTTTTGTTATTGTTGTTCTCTGGGACTCCTACATTTTCATACAAGCTGTCTCGTCCAGCACTAAGACAGCTTGGGGTGAATTACCACTTGGGATACAAAAAAAAAAAAAAACTTGTAGCTCCTGCTCTAGCCTTTTATTTTTGTTCTTTCCAAATTTTCTACACTCAACCAGGGTTTACTGGGGTAACCAGTTGACTGAACAATCAGGGAAGAAAAAAAATTCTCCCTCGATGTGAATCGTTGGTGCCTCGGAGCCTGACAATGCGATTTCAGAATATGTGTGATTTGTCTGCTGCTCAGCTGCACACAATCATGAGGTCAGAGCCCAGAACAGAAGTCTGGAGAAACTCTGAAATTGGGAATTAGGGGGAAATGTCTTTCCCTTTAATATCATAATGCCACATATTAATTTAAATGATGCTCGCAGAATGATTCCGTGGCCCACTTAAATCAGGTTCAGGGAAATGAGTTTCAGCCTTCAGCAACTGGAGTCCTATTTGAAAGCAGTTGGTTTTACAAGATTAAAAAGAAAATTACAAGGAATAGGAATTCTTTGGATAGCAGGTGCTTTGATAGGTGTGAGAATATTTTTCTTAAAAATATGAACACACATGGGAGTGAGGAACCACAGTCATCTTTGCCAGGAAAGTCTTATGATGGGGACCCCACTGCACTAGGGGAATAAGGACATATGGTGCTATGTCTCAAGGGGCCTGGTAAGAGGTGACTTTAGTAAAGCAACCTTCAGGTAACCAAAAGTTGCTTGGGTTTGTGGGCTATATTTTGACCTAATGTTTCATTACCAGTTGAAGAATCTGAGAAACTCAATTCTTTCTGTGGGTCTTACAATCCTAGATAGAGTCATTGGTCAGCTCTGGGCTCAGCCAAATGTAGGTCCATGTTCAGGCCCAATCCCTGGTTCCATGACCCTGGACAAGTTATGTAAAGTCTGTCAGGTTCAGTTTTCTCACCATGCTCCCTAGAGAACCTTGAGGGGACAAAGCAGAAACCGAATCCCAAGAGAGCAGGAGTGGTGGACTTGTCCCTGAGACCTGAACTGATTTTCCTATGCAGTGTCTACAAGCAGCTCTATGAGTAGGCTGGGACCAGCTGCAGAGTTCCCATGTGGAGACGGTCATGACCACTCCAAGGGTCACTATGCAGATGAAATGAGTCATTGCAGGGCCTGGTATACGGCAGCATGACCCATCAAATGGCATCACACGTACTCATAAAAATACCTATGTCAGTTCCTCACTCTATTGCATTTCTCTCCCACAGTTAGTCTCTAAGTTATACGGGCTCGTGGCAGGCCCCGCACAGCTGTGCCAAGACACTGCACGTCAGCCTTGAATGGACTACAGCATCAGCTGGTTGGTCACTGTGAGAGGACTGCATATGGATGTGCCCTGCCATTGTTACGTAAATTGTGGACCATGTAGAAGACGGTGCTGCTCTCCAAGTAAGGGTGGGTATAGAATTCAGACATTAGAGCCAGCTGTGCGGCTTGCTGAATTCAGCTATGATACAAATGTAAGGAAAATACTCTAGAGTTTCAGAGAGAATTGATCAGTCTGGATATGTAAGAGGCTTGATAAGCCCCACATCTGGTCTTGAAAGACCTGGGACCACATAACCCTGGACATTGAGAATACCACTGCCACCAACCTGTTCCTATGAGCTGCCTGAAGACTTGGCTTATGTGAATAAGTTCCTGTCTTTTCTTATTTCTTTTTTTATTTATTTCTTTTTTGGTTCTGGGGACTGAACCCAGGGAAATTCTACCTCTGAGCTAAACCCCCAACACTTTTTTATTTTTATTTTTTTGTTTTGGAACAGGGTCTTGCTAGGTAGGTAGCTGAGGGCCTCGCTAAGTGGCTGAGGCTGGCCTCGAACCTGCGATCCTCCTGTCTCAGCCTCCCAAGTAGTGGGATTATAGGCATGCACTATCAGGCAGGCAGTTCCTACCTTTTTACTCAGCCTAGGTCTCAGGGACGAGTCCCGTGCTGCTTCTCTTCCGGGATTGGGTTCCTACCT
The DNA here is from genome assembly GCA_004027185.1 of Glis glis. Classification (NCBI taxonomy): domain Eukaryota; kingdom Metazoa; phylum Chordata; class Mammalia; order Rodentia; family Gliridae; genus Glis; species Glis glis. The sequence continues at coordinate 12,622 of PVJS01016945.1, forward strand.
TGTTCCCTCAAGGTTCTCTAGGGAGCAGAAAGAAATCACTCTGTGCTGTCCCTGACCTTGTGCTGCACTTTGGTCATCCCAGGCCCCCGCACTCTCATGGTTTTGCTCCTAATTTCTCTCTTCCTCAACCTCATTCCCAACCCCAACTCTTTTACCAATGAGATCCCATATGGTTGAATACCAGCTCTTTCATGAGCCCCAGGCAGGGCGTGTGGCTCCCCTAACTCTGGACATACTTGATTCCTCATTTCCTGTGCTTCTCACTGCTGCCCATGATGGCAATTATGCTATACCCTCTTTTTCTGGCTAAACTCTTGACTGTCTAACAAACCCATCTTTCCTTCTCCACTCACATTCCCTCTAATCTGTTTTCCATTACAACACCATAGTGTCCTTCTTGACACAAATCTAATTCACTCTGCTTCTGGACTTCCAGTCATTTCCCACTGCACTGGAATAAAGTACTAGATTCTAAACACAACCTAGAAGGCCTTTCTGAGCCCTATTATCTTTACAGTCTCACTTCTCACATCTTCAGTCTTTTCTAGTCCTGTTCTCCCACTAAAACAATCTTTCTCTCCTGCCACAGGGCCTTTGCATATGCTCTCTTCCAACCCAAACCTCCATCTCTATCTTCACTTGGTTAATACTTATTCATCCTTTAAATATCATTCAATTGTGGGTTTCTAAAAGAGATCCTTTGTGGCCTTCCTGACTAGGACAATTCTCTTTATCTAAGTTCTCCTAGCATAGATATGTCTTCTTTATTTATTTATTTTTTTTGTGGTACCAGGGATTGAACCCAGGGCATTCTACCTCCCAGTTACACCCTCAGCTCTATTTTTATTCTTTATTTTGAAACAGGGTCTCACTGAGTTGCAGAGGGCCTCACTAAGTAGTTGAGGCTGGCCTCAAACCCAGATCCTCTGGTCTCAGACTCCCAAGTACTGGAATTACAAGCGTGTGCCACCACGCCTGGCTAGATATGTCTTCTTTATAGCACAGATCTGAGGTGTGATTTTAGGATTTTTATTAACTTTCTGCTACTTCACTAGATTGTAACCTCCCTGACTGTAGTAACCATGTTCGATTTTTGTTCAACATTTCATTCCTATGGGTTCTCATAATACATATAATAGTTGCTGAATTAATATTTTCTGATTAAAGTTACTTGGACCAGGGTCCAGGTCTCATTTTTCTTCCCATTTCACTGATTTCTGGCATATGAAAAAGGCTCTGTAACTACCTTCCTCCAACAAAAATATAGGTATGATGTCCAAAATATTCCTTTTTCTACTAGTACTGCAATTAATCAGGACCAGAGGAACAAAACTTCACAGGGTTACTACAGAATCTTCAGGCACAATATTTTTTTGGGAAAAAATCCCCATAAAACTGGTCTGTTTCATATATAAGGAAGAATATGGTCCTCTTGGGCCATAATGGCATTTTTCAAGAACTGATATAGATTTCCTTATAATTGGTACAGCCACAGCAATCTATACTTGCCATAAAGGCAGGCCAAGGGAACTGCTCCAACCCCTAAGTCTTACCAGTGCCTCACTGATTGGCTGAGTTCCACCCCAACCTCAAAATGATAGATGGCTTGCTAGGAAATGTCCCAGAGAATAAAGGAGAATAAAGGAGAAGTATGTTCTCACTCTGTGCATGGTTTCATCTCATTTTGTAGAGGAGGTCTACAGCCTTATTTCCCAAAGGGAAAAAAATGGTGAATTTTGCTTTTTAAACCCTGCTACTAAATGTGACGGATAGATGCTTCACTTCTGCAATTAAACACTTAACAGATGGCCTCCATGCCAGGTATTGAGGACACTCTGGCCATGGTCCACCAGCTATTCCAATGCACATAAAATGCCTTTACCCAGCAAGAGAAACAAACATAGACCTTATTTTCTACCTCATCTACCTTTCATTTCCTCTCGTGTAAGGCTGTCACATATTAAGTGTCACCAACAGAATCAGCAGCCCCAGTGAAGGATGAGCCTGTATAAAGGCAGTGGTGTTCACAAGCAGAGAGCATTGACTTCACACATGTCCAGATGGCTGTGTGCACTGCCACCAAGCCCAATAAATGTTCAATCGCAGACCTTGTGCTAAAAGCTGCATGTGCATCAGGTGGGTGAATTCCAATTTTATGTTGAAAAAGTACCTAATATTCAATGGTGCAGGGGAGTGTGGAAACTGCATCTATGGTAGAGAGAAAAGTATTACACCAAGCCTGGAACTTGCCAGTGGCTGGTATATTAATCTAACAAGAGCATGCTCATCGCTAGCATGACTTCATAACAAATTTATACACAGTCCCAATCTCCTGCAATCTCTAGTCCCTATTCTGACTTTACTTTCCCCCACTGCAAATATCACCATTTAACATGCATTGTGTTTTACTTATTTTTGTATGCAATCCCACCTTCCTCAACTGGATGTGAATTCTGTGTGAAGGCAGGGATTTTTATCAGTTTTATTCACTACTGTATCCTGAGAAGTTAGGACACAGAGGATGTGACATGATTATTTGTTGAATAAATGAATGAATGAATGAATAAGGTTTTTAGCATTTTTAGGCACTGTTCCTACTGTTTCCATAAAGAGCTTAAGATTGAGAGTCAGGTAACCTGAGTTCCAAACCTTATTTAATTTTTATCTTGGGCAAATCTCTTAACCTCTGCCCCCAAAGTGGCCACCTGTAAAGCAGACATGATGACAAGGATACTTTCTCCAAGGGTTAGTATGAGCTGTAATTAGATAACAATGAGGTGATCTGCACTTACTTTCATATTTTTGTAAAATATCCATAAAATGTAGATACCACTATTACTCTCTTCCTACAATTGACACTGAGCAAGAGAATGCTTCTGTGCGAAGTTGCAAAATGGTAAAGAATAGGAAAATAATGTTAGAGAGAAAAGTTGCGAGGGAGGGAGAAGGAATAAGACATGGGTGTTATAGCAAGGAATCTGGAAATATTAGCCTAGAAATAAGAGGGTTTGTCTTAGTTAATGTGGGTTCCGTGAGCATGTCAATGCCATGGAGGACCAAAGTAGACCTGTACCTTAGCAGAGCCAGAACTGGTGATGACTTGCAGTAAACCAAAGAGATGGGTAGGGAGAAGCAGGCTGTTCTCAGAACTCTGGCTACACAACTTGGAGCTCTGATTCCATGACCCATTTCTCTTATTCTCACAGAGAGCAAGAGCTCCAGCTTCTCCCCTGCACTAGGATGATCCAAGACTCAGAGTTTCAGTGAGAGTGTAAGTTCTCTGCTCAGATGAACTTGGGTTCAAACACAACTCAATCATACAAACTGAGTGATCTTAGACAAGGCACAATTGGTCTTCAATCAGAAAATGGAGATGCAAACTATATCTACCCCTAGGATTGGCATAAGGACTGAATGAGATGCTTCCTGGAAAGTACTAGATGCAGTGCATAGAAGAAGGAAACTTCCAAAAATCCATACAAACAGAAGTAGCATTCAACTTGGCTGAGCAAATGCTTTTGGTAACAGCAAAGTATTTTCTCTGTCCTGCCCTGACTTCCCAGGAAAGAAAAATATATAGTATAGGCAAATCTCCCCCCGCCACCAAAAAAAAAAAAAAAACCAAAGTACTGACAAACAGCAACTATCATTGTTAATATCTTGGGAAAATCAACATAATTTTCAAGTACAAAAGAATCTTTAAATAATTAGGCAATCTACAAAAACAAGTTAAAATTTTTTTCAGGAACATTGTTCTAAGAGCCAGAAGCAGGCAACCACAGTGTTTAGATCATTAAGTGGTCCAAAGGAAAGAAAATTGGGAAAGAGGAAAGGATAGGGGTGGGTGGTGTGAAATACTAGTACTCAGCATCTTCCTACAAATGCCCTCACCCCCAACCAGTCCATCCAAATCCAACCGACAAAACTAATGCTTGAAATCTGTCTACACTAAATCGAGATTTGCCTGAGCACTTTCCAGGCCTCTCTGTTTCCAGCCTTGCCCCAGAAATATTGATGAGGGAGTACCACTCAGTGTATACTCAAAGGCCAGTCATCTCAAACTGTCAAGTGAAATAACATTCCCTCATCCTTTACTGTGCTGATAAACTTACATAACAAAGAAAGCCTGACCGTCTGAGGTCAACCACTCAAACAAGAGAATGTGGATGCGAGATATATCCGGGATTGTGCTGGAACTAGACTTAGTGTGAAGTCCCATCTAATGTGTGTGTGGGACTCTTAATGGAGACACTGCTCACCTCCAGGGGGTCTTTATGTAGAGTGTGGGGGGACTGAGAACTGGATGTCATTATCTGCAAACATGCCTTTCTCCATAGAACTGGGATACAGTGTCCATCAGCTCATTAGACGTTGCCCAAGAACCAAAAGACATCAAGAACCTGGAATGTGCTTACAATGCCCTCATTTTATAGCCAGCACAACTGAGTCCTAGATAAAACACGGGTTTTTTGTTGTTGTTGTTGTTCCAGATCATACAACTGGCAATGATTCAGATTAGATACTAGACAACACCCCCCCTCAGACTCCAGACAGCTGTTTTTTTCAAGCCACTTGGGGTATTCCTCTGGCAAAGAAGACTACAGTTTATGCTGCCTTCCCAACATTTCAATGTTTTAGTGAAAAAGTAGCCATCCCAGAAGCACTTATTTTAAATAAATAAAGCTGACCTGCCACTCTGCCACTGATGTGCATTCCTAATAGAAGAGTCCGCAGGCCACAACAGTAACTAAAAAAAAGGTTATAACATTTAAACAGACTTAAGTTCTCAGGCCTCAAAGAGTTACTACACAAAATAACAGGGGCTTCTCTTCATGTTCAGGTTGAACAAACAAACTAGATTTAACTTTACATTTTGCTAGCATCACCTGTGATACAGGTGACATAAGTTGTATTATTTAGCATTTAGAAATTGGAATATGAGCCGGGCATGGTGGCACACGCTTGTAATCCCAGTACTTGGGAGGCTGAGACAGGAGGATCCGGGTTCGCAGCCAGCCTCAGCTACTTAGTGAGGCACTCCGCAACTTAGTGAGACCTTGTTTCAAAATAAAGAATAAAAAAAAAATAGGGCTGGGGGTGTACCTAGGAGGTAGAATGCCCCTGGGTTCAATCCCTGGTACCACACACACACACACACACACACATACACACACACACAAAAAAAAAAGAAATTGGAATATGAAACTGTTCCCTCCCACAATCCTGCTTGAAAAATCTAAAGCAAAGAGAATCTCTCATGCCAGATTTGAATATATTTAGAAATACTTATATGTAGCCCCAGGACAAAAAAGACTGACATTACAAAAAATGTCAAAGAAATCAAGGACATTATTTTAGGCCAAGTTTCTAATGGCCCTAGTTGCATTGCCTACTAATTGATAGAGATATGTTGGTGAAAGAAAGAGATTATTGAAATACTCAGCAGTTAGTGGTCAATTTGCCATTTTCTGTTTTTTTGTTAGTTTGGTTTTTTTTTTTTTTTTTGCTTCTTGTTGTTTTTTCCTGTGTTACTGGGGATTGAACCCAGGGATATTCTACCTCTGAGATACACCCCCAGCCATTTTTTTAATTTTTTTGTTTGGAAACAGGTTGCTAAGTTGGAAACCTTGCTAGGTTGCTGAAAGTCTCTCTAGGTTGCTGAGGCTGTCCTTGAACCTGTGATCCTCCTGTCTCAGCCTCCCAAGTTCTGGGATAACAGGCGTGTGCCACCAGGCCCAGCTGCCATGTTCTGTTTTTAAATATTATTCTTTCTAAGAGAGAAGATGGCCATGACATCATGAGTTAAGGATATCATCAGAAAAGAGAATAATATTATTAAACACATTTAGTGAGCTCCCACTACATGCCAGACACTGCTACACATGGGCTTTCATGTGTAACCTCAGTTACTATTTGCAACAACCCTAGGGGTAAACATTATTCTTAATCCAAGTTTATAGATGAGGAAACTGAGGCCCAAAAACAGGCTAAGCAATTTTCTCTAGTCACATACAAATTATACTCAAACTCTAAATAACTCTAGTAACTTGAAACGTGGACTCAAATGCAAAGCCTGCATGCTTGTACACGTGATGGCCAATGGTCTTGCCAGTAAGTGTTGGGAAGTCCCACCATAAAGCTGTGTTTGTAGGACCCCTACACACCATTAGGACTTTATTTAAAATTTAAGCCAGGCATGGTGGTGCACACCTGTAATTCCAATACTTGGGAGAATGAGACAGGAGGATCATAGGTTTGAGGCCTGCCTCAGCAACATAGCCAGGCTCTCAGCAACTTAGTGAGACCCTGTTTCAAAATACAAAATAAAATAGGTCTGGGGGTATAGCTTGGAGGTAGAATGTCCTGGGTTCAATCACTGGTGCCACCAAAAAAGGAAAAAATTAAACTGCTTCATTTCTTCCTTTTAAAATGGGAAATAAGACTTAGGATACATACAATGTAACTACACTTTAACTAGAACCCTAAAATCACTCTTATATAATTAGCTCTACCAATTATCTGAATATTTAAAACACCATTATAAGCCCTACCATAAATATTAGAGGTTGGAATAGCTAAGCAGCTAATTAACTAGCTAGCACTCTTCTGTTTACCTCTTAGCATTTCTACTCAGTTATCAGAAACACCCAAACCAGTATATAAGTCCAAGCTTAGAACCAATGGGGTCATTGTATAGACTCAGGGAGGTGAGGGAAGGAGGATGGGGAAAGTAGAGACTTTGGAGGGGTTAAGAGGCCTGGACAAAGCCGGGCGTGGTGGCGCACTCTTGTAATCCCAGTACTTTGGGAGGCGGAGACCGGAGGATCCGGGTTCGCGGCCAGCCACAGCTCTCGCTCTCTGTCTCTCCCTGTCTCTCTCTCTCTCTCTCTCTCTCTCCCTGTCTCTCTCTCTCTCCCTGTCTCTCTCTCTCTCTCTCTCTCTCTACTTAGTGAGGCCCTCCGCAACTTCGTGAGACCCGGTTTCAAAATAAAGTATAAAAAATAGGGCTGGGGGTATAGCGTGGAGGTAGAATGCCCCTGGGTTCAATCCCCGGTACCACAAAAAAAAAAAAAAAGAGGCCTGGACATTTTTAAGACTGTCTTCCATCCTACAGACCAGATTCCTTTTCCCTAAGTTCTGTTCCTCAAAAGGAAATGTGTCAAGTTTCCAAATTATGGAGGGTGGTATAAACTTAATACTTAAATAATTAACTGAATATTCCCTTCTGCATTGAGAGGTGTGGGATTTCAGTCAATAGAAGCACCCAAGCCATTCCCTGTAGTCTTTGGAGTGGTGTTCCTTCTGACAATGCTTTGGTTTCCCATTAAACATCTGAAGAGTGTTTTGACATGCGTGGATAAAAATATGTCTCTCTGAGACTGAGTAATCCCAGAACCAGAGCCCACCTAAACGTCCAAGTCGTCTCCCCGAAGCACCAAGAAAAATCTTGACCTTGGGCCTGTAGAACCTAAGAACCATGGAAATGAGGTGGCATTTTAGATTCAAAGCCAGAGACATTCTGTATAAATTATCATTTCTCTCACTGCATTTTTATCACATTTTGCATGTGTTTCTGTTTCCAAGATTTGGGGGAAACAAGATGTTTAGTTGAAAATGTTTACAGTGGAGACCTTATAAATTACTTGATAGTCTTGGGAGAGGAAAGCATTTTGCAAAATACCAGCTACGGGATTAAAATATTTTAGAGAATCTCTTGAGATCATTTTGTTTTCTATGGATACTAAAATCCCTCCTAAACAGAAACATCCGAGACAGAGGAAAGAAAGTGCTGGCGAAGCCCAGTTAGGATTTTTGTGCTCTCATCGATCTTTCCAGGTCTGTGGGGCACACTGAAACTCTAGACTAAGATGTGGCAAGACTTCTCTGTGGTACTTTAAACCAAAACTGAGGGATGAGCTAGTCACTACATTCTCAACCTGCCCAACAGTGAGAGAGCCCATGTGACCAGAGTCACATTCTCAACAAGAAAGAAACTGTGAAGACAAGTGTCACTGTCCTCCCACATAGAGAACAGCAGTAAAATGAGAATTAAATACAGCACTTTATTAATGGAAGGTTCGAGAAACTCTGGGAGATAAAGCCACAGCTCTTCTGCAGTCCTTCACAGCATATTAAGGTCGGCTGACAACACTGTTTGACAGAGAATACTTAATGTGTCTGACAGATGGCAAATACACCATATTGACTCTTCTTCCTAATTTAACAGATTTGAATCTTTTGTCGTTATTTTTTCCTCAGTGAAAAAATATCCTAAAACACCATCTAAGCTTATACTGCTCTTTTCCCCCTCTCCCTCTTACACGTTATCTTTGACACTGTCTAAAGAAATGGAATCCATTTAATCGTGTATTAACTCATCACTCCAGATCAGCCCAAATGCTCACTCTAATGCTAATCCCAGGTTCAGACACTGTCCTGAGTGTTAGTTCCCCAGGTTTGCTAACTGTGAGGCAGCCTCACTTTGGACCTGGGGAGGTTAAATGAATGGAAGACAGGAGATCCTGGCAATGCTACAAATAACACACAAAAGTAGACCTTTGTGTTCTGCACTTGAAGAAAAGGGCCCATATTTAGGAAGTTCCTAGAGGCTCAGTGCCTTTGCTTTAGCAAGAGGTGGTTATAATTCATGGTAATTCAGCCGGGCGTGGTGGCTCACGCTTGTAATCCCAGTACTTGGGAGGCTGAGACCGGAGGATCCAGGTTCACGGCCAGCCTCAGCTACTTAGTGAGTCCCTCCGCAACTTAGTGAGACCCTGTTTTAAAATAAAGAATAAAAAATAGGTCTGGGAGTGTTGCTTGAAGGTAGAATGCCCCCGGCTTCAATCCCTAGTACCACCAAAAAAGAAAATTTAAAAAAATTCATGGTAATTCCACAGTCTCTGTACTTAGGTAATCTGTCCTTATGAAAATGAGCCATTGCAGCCGGGCGTGGTGGCGCACGCTTGTAATCCCAGTACTTTGGGAGGCGGAGACCGGAGGATCCAGGTTCGTGGCCAGCCTCAGCTCTCTCTCTCGCGCTCTCTCTCTCTCTCTCTCTCTCTCTCTCCTTAGTGAGGCCCTCCGCAACTTCGTGAGACACAGTTTCAAAATAAAGCATAAAAAAAATAGGGCCGGGGGTGTAGTGTGGAGGTAGAACGCCCCTGCGTTCAATCCCCGGTACCGCAAAAAAAAAAAATAAATAAATAAAAATAAAACAAAGAAAATGAGCCATTGCTACTGTGCTTAAGAATTTCAGGGAGGTTGTCTATGTCCGTTGGATGGGGTGAGGGTGCAGAAGGGCTTCAGACACTGGCACAGCTCCCTGGACCACAAGCTGTGTATGGCAGCTCCAGTGTCGCGCAGTATCTTTGGAGAAGGCACAGCCCCACAGAGCCTGCTGGCACAGGACATGCGGCATTCCTTTCCATCATTGCCTCATCCCTTCCACCATGGAAGGCCACAGTGAGAAGACAGCATTCACGAATGACAAAGCAGGCCCAGGAGACCTTGGCTCTGCCAGTGTCTTGACCCTGGACTTCCCAGCCTCCAAAATTATGAAAAATACATGTGTGTTGTTTCTAAGCAACACAGTTCACAGTATTTTGGTATAGCAGCCCAAGTGGACAAAGACACTGGTTTTCATGACTTCCACTGCATGCTATAATTAAGTATAATCCTAACTATAAGTGTGAAATTCTGCCAAATCTCTAAGTACCTAGTGTCTCTTGAAAATCTTTGTAGTTGTATCACCTAAGAATATCTGTAGACAAAGAATCTGCAGATTATTCTGTGTAAATGGTACTGGGGATGGAACCAGGGGCATTCTACCTCTGAGCTACATCCCCAGCCCTATCTGAATTTTTTTATTTTGAAACAGGGTCTTACTAAGTTGCGGAGGGCTTCACTAAGTAGCTGAGGCTGGCCATGAACCCGGATCCTCCGGTCTCAGCCTCCCAAGTACTGGGATTACAAGAGTGCACCACCACGCCTGGCTTGAAAATATTTATTTATGCAAAGCAAAATCTATTTCTCTACTGTAGGTAAAGGACATCTCATGGGAGTGGAGCTTAGCAGAATGCTACCCTTTACCTTTATGCCTAAATACAAATACATATATGTTTAAATTTCATTGCAAAGAGTTAAAGTTTCCATACTTGAAATGTCCCTATATTAAAGATGACTTGACATTGTCCTGTCTTAAACTTTCTTCTAAGTTTTACAATAAGCCCTACATTTCCAGCTGATTGCCTGGTTAAGTCAACATAAGGCAAATGTCCTTATGAAAATGGGCCATTGCTGCTGTGACAAATATCCAAATTCTACTTCTATCCTTGAACTGTGGTCTCTGATTTCAGGCTACATATAAGTAGGTCATCAGTGGGGACCCGAGAAATGCTTTCATTAGACATGGATTCCCCACAGTGACAGGGCCCAGTTAAATTACTTTAACCACAGATAACATGCCAGCACCTGACACCTGGCCCACATTTCTTCAGTTTCAGAGTAAAGAGCATATCAAAGTGACCACACATTAAGGCAAAGAGATGACCTCGATAATTAATGGCTTTTATGGAGTTTCTAGAATGATAAACGGTCAAATAGCGAAGTTAAACAAACATAAAACATTTAGTATGAAATGGCCCCAAAACAACAAATTAACCTTAACTGAACTCCAAAGGCCTTCAGCTCTGGAATTGACATTGATCATTTCTAGAACTCAAGAAAAAGCCTGATGTGGTTTATTTTAAATTAGACTTTATGGTAGAAAGCAATAAAATCCACAGGATTCAAAGTAACTAGTAGTTTACATTCTTGCCAAGGTCAGCAAAAATAAATAAATAAATAAATCAACTATTGATCTGGTATTAAAAATCAGTTGACTTCACTTTTTTTGAACAGGTATTCTCTGACTACTGAGCACTTGTGTGTCTTACTTCTCTCTAGTGACAATATGAAGAGATGAATACACTATTCAAACAGAGCTCATCACAATGCATTAGCTGAATAAATAGTGATATATAGGTCTCTTTTCTCAAGTACAGCCTTCACTTGTAAAGGTGAGAGCGAGGAGATGGAACTTAAAAATTCTATTGGAATATTTAAACACATACAAAATAAATTCTTTGAAGACCATGGTTTCAAAGAAAAAAAAAGATATAAACATTTTGTCTTTTGATTAGAGCTTTGGGGACAACATAAAAGCCCCTCCTACATCTTCAAGATTCGAGTGTTAAGTGAAATCACAGAAGAATAAAATTATTGTACTATTTTCTGAGTAGTATGTATAGGAAATGGGATGAAGGTCCTACAGTACTTCTGTAGGCTAAAGAATTGGCACAAACCCATTCAGCTAAAGTGAGGTGTACTATCAATAACTAATTTTGTCTTGGGAATATTTCAGAATAATTTTTTTTGGCAGTACTGGGGATTGAACCCAGAGGAATTCTACCTCTGGGCTACACCCTCAATCCTATTTTCTATTCTTTATTTTGAAACAGGGTCTCACTAAGTTGCAGAGGCCTCACTAAATAGCTGAGGCTGGCCACGAACCCAGATCCTCCGGTCTCAGCCTCCCAAGTACTAGGATTACAAGCGTGCACCACCATGCCCAGCTAATTGTTGCCCTCTTTAATTTGCTTTTAAGATTCTATCCTTGGTTTCCAAAGTAGAACCTTCTTGCAGAATGGGAGGAAGCTCTGAGCTAGGCTGAGAATCTGTAGCTGACTGCAGATATAGTAAAATCATCTAATTAGTGCTTTAAACAGTCTTGTGTTTACTAGGTGCCACTGTACACAGGAAGGGAAGTCTATACAAGACATCAGCCATGGTCCCCATCCCTCAGAGCAGTGATTCTGAAAACATCTCCATGGTTAAAATCACTGTCATCCTCGCCAAATCCAGAGTTTTTGATTAGTAAATTAGAGTGCAGCACAACAAAGATGGTAGATGATGTCTTATATGTTATATATTATTCTGAAGTCTTCTGGACAAATGAAAGGCCATACTTATTGGCCCGTGTAAGTACACTCCAGGAATGGTCAGGTGGACTTGGTACAGGCCTTGCCCTTGCTAGGTGTTGGCTTCATTCTCTCAGAAGGAAGATGACAACAAGGCTGGGGAAGGTGGTTTGGAAATCTCCCAACCTAGTCATCACAGACAAATGGGAAAACCAGAGAAGAACTGTCAGAATCAGAAAGGCCCCCCCAAAAGCAAAGAGGGTACCCAATTCTGTGTCATCCCTGTGGCCAAAGGTGATTGAGTTATCATAATGAGCCTGGTCACTCAGCAAAAAACGGTTGCCAAAACAATAGGCTCCAAAAATAGCCTCCATGTGTTGACATGACAGAGCAAAGAACACATGTTTATGAATTATGCTACCCAAGACCACACTACATTAGAATTTAGAATTCTTAGATCAATATTACTTGACTTTTATATAAGTAATCACTTTTTTCTTATTAAGTAGCATGCTACCTCATTAATATACCAAGATGAAACTTATCCACTGACAGCTGGGCACATAGTACCGAATCATTCTCCTAACTGTAGCAGCAGAAATACTGAATGTCCTTGCTCCTTACTGCTTTATTATTAGTGTCTTATACTGGGTTTTCCCCAAGCAGACTCTGAGGAAAGAATATGAGTACAAATGGATTATCTAAGAAAAGGTCCCAGGAAGCATCATTAGGAGAATGGAGAAAGTTAGACAGAAGAGGGAAGAAAGCTACCACAGGGTATATTCATGAGCAGGTTACTGCTTTCAACAATTGAGGCTCAGTCCTGCTGGAGACCACTGAGAGACAGTACCGAGCATGCTTCAGAGTTTTCTAATTTACGGAGAAAGAAGCTGGGGGATTTATCCTCCAGCTCACATTGGTAATTGGCTGAGGGCAGCTCCTAGAGTCATTAACTCCCTGGTTCTTTAGTCCTCCTCCTTTCACTGGTGAGAGAAGACCAAACATGCTGAGCAGAGGCACCTGTAATCCCATACCCTCAGCAAGTCTGAGAAGGTTGAGTCCCAAGGGATACAGCCGAGGCATGCAGATTTGCCTAACATCAGTTACACACATGATGAAAACATGCATTCACTTCTTAAGCAAATACTCGCCATGCTTCTATTATGTGTGGGTATTCTTCTGGGTGCTGGGAGGGCACTGAGGGAGGGCACTAAGATTACAGTTTTATTTAATACCCAGCACAACTGGGCTGGGCCGAGGCAGATTCTATGGGCTCTGTGTTCTCATTCTATTCACAACGCGAACTTTAAATGTGGCCCCTACTCATAAGTCATAGCAGAGTCATCAGTATTCGGCTTCCCCATCACAAATTCAGTGTGTTGAGGTCCATGACCCAGTAAATTTGAGTCAGGAACTGGAATAATCAGACAGACATTAGAAGGGAGGGGAGTTTCTGTTACGGGACAGTAAGATGTTGCTCATGAAACTCTTTGGGGACATCTTCTCTGTGGTGCTTGTGCCCAGAGGCACTGCAGAGTTGCCTGTTCCAACTCTAACAGCTGAGTAGGATGGGCAGCTTCTAGACATGAAAAGGACTAAAGTTAATTTGCCCATGTAGGGACTGAACTGGCATCAGTGACTTCAAATGCGTCCTACAGAGACCATCTGATCTCCAGTTCAAACACAGAGGACTCTGCTTTCTAAATGGTATAACATTCTATTTCATCTACCCTGGCCAGGTAAAGCAAAGTACTTGCCAAAACCCTATACATGGAGGGTTATTTATAAAACCTTAGTGTACCATCAAGTGTTGCTTTAAGTAAATCATTACACTCATAGGGCAAATAATAAACCACATGGTTTGAATAAAAGACAAGTTATAACTGTTGTGAAAAAAAGTATAAACAAGTAAAGTGTTTATGTCTCACATCTGAACACCTGTGTGTGGAATTTAGAATTTACTGACAGGCAAGTTTTCCTGTTCTGATCATCTCCACCATTTGGCATCTCCCATCCCAGGGCAAGGAGTCCAGCTTCATCCTTGTCACTTAGCTGCAAGGACTCTATTGAACTAAAGACTTAAATATTCCAAAAATAAAATGTCTAACTACAGAGATGAGTCTTGTATGCCCTATAACAGGGCGAGCAAATACATGTGGCACATGCCCTAAAGACATATTGTTAATTGATCCCAGCTCACTCTTTAACTCAATCTAGTCCAAGCCTCAGAATCCTTCACAGCACAACTCTCCAGACTGTCATGACCGATCTGTCTACTGACATCTGGGATAAATTTATAAAGCATGGTCCCTTCAATACCATGCCACCCTGGAATGGGGTGGTAGAGGGGGAGAAAGCAGTTGAAGATAAAGAAGAGGAAGAGGTGACAGGGCAAGGAAAAGAAAATTGGAAAAAAAATACCTCTTTCTTTGTTCCCTGTACATTTTAAGGAATAAAGGGCCTACTCCACTTGAAGCCTAGTGGGACACTAAGACAAAACACTGCAAATTAGAGGTACTGTTGGTGGTGACCAACTCTGAAATTTTATCACCTGACTTTCTTGGGAAAACTCAGAATTATTCTTTCAATGATTCTTTCAAGGAGGAGGAGGAGGAGAAATCTCCACATTCTTAAAATAACTGAGACATAATCTCTACATTAAGATAACTGAGAAATCCCCAACAGGGATAAATTATCCAAATAAAACTCAAGAATAGCTGGGTGTGGTGGTGCATGCCTGTAATCCTAGTACTTGGGAAGTTAAGACAGGAGAATCAGAGATTTGAGGCCAGCCTCAGCAATAAAGAAAGCCCCCAGCAACTTAGACCTGTTTCAAAATAAAAAAATAAAATAGGGCTGGGGGTATAGTTTAGAGGTAGAATGCCCCTGGGCTTTCTACAAAACAAAAACAAAAACAAAAAACCCTCGAGATCATTCTACTTTGGGGAGGACAGTTAAAAATTTTTTTGATGTACGGGGAAGAATTTCAAATATCATCTTCTCTCCAACTCTTTCCAGTTTTTCTTCTATTCCTGTGACTTTACAAAGAATTATTCCCTCTGTTGTATTATCCAGATGGCTGTGACTGGCTCTCCCTCCAAGACCCAGGAACTTTAGGGATGAGAAAGTACTTCGGAACATATTTTTTCTGAAACTCTATGAAAGTTTTCACCATGCCAGCAACTTCTTGTCGTGACCTAGCTCATCATTCACCTGGTAGAAAAGAGCTTGGCTGGGAAGGAGGTTAAGAATTAGAGCCAGGGATGATCTATTAGTTCATCTTCCCTGTCTCTTGGGACAGAAGCAAACTTGTTTCTCGAGAGAGTTTTCTCAAGCGGTTTTCCAAGAGTGACTTAAGATCACATTCAGAATCTTGTGACTCTCCTCACTTTTGCAGTCTACCAGTGATTAACTGTTTTAACACTTCCTGGAGACGATGCTCAACATGAACTCAATTGGTATTAACACACGGCATTGCCGGGTTTTATAACACAAGCTCATTTCCAAGCATTATTTGTTTTTATAAACTGGAGCTGGGATGACTCTTTCCTCGCTGCCTCTAATTAATCAGGAAAGCTTAATATGCACTTTTTTTGTTTTCATCAATCTGGCACTAAAAATGCTGAATTGCTTTTGTAGTAATTTGAAAGAAGAGTTTGGGGCTATTAGGAAAAATTCACATCAGGCATTTCTCTTCCTGGCCTACTTATATTTTTCAAAGTGAAGGGATATTTCAAGGAAAATGAAAAACTTGGGGTACTAGAGATGTCTGGTCCATCTAAAGTTCTATTTTTCGATTTTCTGCACAAAGACGCCTTATGGTGCATTTTAATAATGTAACTTGAAATATATTTTGAAAGGGGGAACGAGTCATAATATGACCCACACGGAACAATGCCTCATGCAGATTCTTGAACAAATATCTGACTGTAGGAGTCCTTCTCTTTTGTCTCCTGGGTAATTATTTCACACATCTTGGAGGTTTATGAGGAATGCATATGTACTTTTCAAGTGAAAAGTGTGAGGCTCTGACTCTTCCTAGAAATCTGGAATGAACAGAGAATACAAAATTATCAGGCAGTCTCCAATGCCTGATCGGAGAGCCTGCAGGTCACCTTCAGTGCTGAATATTCCAAAGTTACCTTCGTTAAAAATGCAGAAACAGCTTGAGAACATATCTGACTATACCTTTTAAAGCAGGATTAAAAATTTAAGATGCTTCATGAATTACTCTCCCACCTCTCTATTCTTTGGCAGTTCTTTTTACCCCTTCAGTACTGACAGAATCTCTTGTTGGTTCACGTGAACTTGATTGAATAAAACAAACATGAAAATATTCTTTCAGTAAACAGACCCCTGCCTAAACATTATAAATATCAGCATGTCTCATCCATCCATCTCTTCATTTATTTACTCAGGTATTTTCAGAGCTCATTCTAAGTGCCAGATGATCTGATGAGCAATGGAGATACAGCCCGGCCCCTGTTCTCATGGGTTTACATCTACTGGAGAAGAATAATTTTAATCAAATAACATCACATGTGCATTTGAGTTCCAAATTGAGATAAGGATCTTGCATAAAGAAAGAAACATTCAACCCAGGTGTGGTGGCACATGCCTGCAATCCCAGTACTTGGAAGGCTGAGACAGGCGGATAGTAGGTTTGAGGTCAGCCTCAGCAACTTTCAGCAACTTAGCAAGGTCCTCAGCAACTTAGTGAGACCCTGTTGGAAATAAAAAATAAAATAGGGGTGAGCATGTACCTCAGAGATAGAACGCCCCTGGGTTCAATCCCCAGTACAAAAAAAAAAAAAAGGAATAAAGCATAAAAGCATAAACACCCAATAGCCAGGGAAGTTTCCCTGGGGAGGTCATACTTGAGCCAAGGGCCTCAGCAGGGGTAGGAGTTAAATAGGCAAGGATAGGACAAGCACTCCCAAATGGTAGAATGCTACACATGTAGGCTCTGGACCAAAACAAGGCCAAAGTCCTATAAGCAGAGGACAGGTGGTATATGGTGGGCTGCTTTGAGACAGATTTTCCCACCTTGGCTGGCAACATGCTAATTCCAGGTGCATGAGCATGAATGAATGCTGTAAGCACTGTCTAGCATGCCCACGATCTGGAGGTTAGGGTTGCAAATGGTGGAGAGGCCCTGGCCTGAGGCCTGCTTTAAAAAAGTTCTGGGCAGGTAGGAGAATCTGAACTACCTGGAATGGGAGAAAACATATAAGAGGTACTTGTCTCTGCCTTTCAATGGCTTCCTTTTAGGAAAAGCCCCAAGCCCAGCAGAGGGTGTCATTGCGGTGAGGGGAAGGGGCATCATAAACTCTGATTTCCTGCAATCTTAGAGAGTATGGTCCCCAGCCTTCTCACTAGGCCAGTTCAGTGGCAGAGAGATGGAATGGCTGACTTCTCTCACACACTGGGAATTCAATGCCAAGTCTCAGCCAGCACCTAAGAAATGAAGCATGGCTGTAGTTTCAGTTCTACTTAGAGTGAGACACTGCTCTTTCATATCAGGATTACGATTTGCTTTCAATAACTGGGAGTTCCATGGGTGACCATAGCAGAGGACAGTCATTGTGCTTAAACGCTGCACCCTTGCCGTAGCACTACAGGGTCTCGGAGAGCTGGGCCGGCTGGTATCTGAAATGCTGAAATACAGTATAAAGAACCTTCTATTTTGCAGAACAATTAAACTCCAAAACCAATAACTAAGTGAAGAGGAGACAGTAAGACCTCATTATGTCCATTGAACAGGATTAGTTTGTGTCTTCACAGGGAACAAGGAGCTTCCAATCTGGTATCCTTGCCTCCCCTCCCCTGTTAATTTTCACAGAGCTTTATTTTATAAGTATAAACCAAATACTTTTTCTTGGTGGTACTGGGGATTGAACCCAGGGGTGTGCCACAGAGCTATACCCCTAGAGCTTTTCATTTTTTATTTTGAAACAGGGTCTGGCTAAGTTGCTGAGGGTCTTGCCAAGTTGTTGAGGCTGATCTCCAACTTCCATCCTTCTGTCTCAGCCTCCCAAGTACTGGGATTAAGGGCTTGCACCACTGCACCTGGCTTCACAGAGCTTTATTTTAACAAATTATGTTCAACCATTACATCAAAATGATGTGTTCCTCTCATATATGTCAGAGAGACAGACAACACAAGTTTTCTTCCTATTAGCAGAGTTTTCCTGTATAGAGAATGTGTGTGTCTCTAGGACAACAGAGAAGGGTTAGAAAATGCATGGGAGGACAACTTGGCAAAGGTTTGTTTTTACATTGCTGTATTGTGTTTAACCACTAGTGGGAAATAGTAGGGAGCCCTCGGATGTTATGAAGACATTTTTGTTTTGATTTTTTGGTACTGGAGGTTGAACCCAGAGGCATTCTACCTCCTAGCTATACACCCAGCCCTTTACATTTTTTTTTATTTTGAAACAGGGTCTCACTAAGTCACTGAGGGCCCCATTAAGTTGCTGAAGCTAGTCTTGAACCTGAGATCTTCTGTCTCAGTCTCCCATGTACTGGGGTTACAGGTGTGTATGTGCACCACCACACCCGGCTTTCTACCATGCATTATATTTTTCAGTGTTTTCCAAAATATTACCCATGAATAAGAGTCATCTCAGTAATCAGAATCTAAAGCCTCCCCAAAGGAGTCTCTGTCTGTCTGCTCCCACGGAGCTATCTGGCCTGATGAGATGGAGACCCTATGAATCCATGATGGAGTCTAATTCTATTTCCCACAGATTTTCATCAGTTCCTATTTCATTTAAATCAGCTATTAGATGAATAAATGTGAAATCTTAAAATACATTTAGAGAAAATGTATTGTTCCAAATTAAGCGAGCACTCTGCATGTGAGGGAAGCCAGTGTCCACTTCCCAGATCTCAATCGACTTTAAAATCTGCTTACCCCTCAATTCTGCTCCCTAATTACAGCATTTTATCTTCACAAACTTTTACCATTACTACATCATGATAACTCTTGGCTAATATTCTGTGAAGTAATAATTAATAATAATCCACACCAGCCAGCAGCAGCAGCAGCAGCAAAGAACAAGGCTGGAATCATGTGACACAGTGGCTACTTGGGGAAAAAACAACACATGGGATTTTATCGACCAGAGTGGTTTAACAAATGACACTAAGTGATCTAAGGGCGCACTAGCACAGCAGCAAAACCACTTGCTTATTAAATCATTGTAAGAAAGGTCATTACAGAGCTTTTGCCATAAATCAGAAACAAAAGATTCTGGGAGACGGGTGTGGTGGCGCACGCTTGTAATCTCAGTACTTGGGAGGCTGAGACCGGAGGATCGCAGGTTCGCGACCAGCCTCGGCAATTTAGCGAGGCCCTCTGCAACTTAGTGAGACCCTGTTTCAAAATAAAGAACAAAAAATAGGGCTAGGAGTGTAGCTTGGATGTAGAATACCCTTGGGTTCAATCTCTAGTACCGCAAAAAAAAAAAATGATTCTGGGAAATCATTTTTTTTATGAAAAAAATTTTGTGTGTGTGCTGGGGGTTGAATCCAGGGACATTCTACCTCTGAGCTACACCCCCAGCCCTATTTTACTTCTTGTTTTGAAACAGGGTTTCACTATGTTGCAGATGGCATCACTAAGTTGCTGAGGCTGGCCACCAACCTGAGATCCTCCTGTCTCAGCCTCCCAAGTACTGGGATTACAAGCGTGCACTACCAGGCCCGGCTTCTTTATGAAAAATTTAAAAACATGTAGTGATGTTGAGAGGGGTTTGAACAGGGTTATTAACTACGTTTTCCAGTCATCTTTCCTAGAAATAATTGTTCTACGAGTTCAAATCTTTGAAATGAAGATAAGCTATTTTAGGTATACTTGAAGGTTGACAGACTTTGGCTGACTCTCAGGTCCATGAGATCAGCGACCACATCTGTTTTATTTAGTATTGTATAGTAAGCACAAGGCTGTATGTGACAGTAGGGACTACACATCAGGTGCTCTGGTAATATTAAATGAAAGGCTGAATATATTTTATAGTTTTGTCTGGTTTTGTAAACAGAAAATCAGTCTATTTTGAATTGAAACTTACAATGTAAAATCTAATACCAGACAGATGTTTCATGATATTTCCATATTAAAAAAAAGACTAAGAACTTCTTGAGGTAAAACAATGTTTCATCTAGTATTGGATTTGCTCTGTGTGTTTGACCATAAATGATTCTGATAGATATGATATCTAGGTTCTACTGGGTTGTACAACAATCCTCTAGCTAATGAGATCTTACAAGGAACCTATATTTAATCACTTTCTTATAAATTCACTTGCCTCACCTTAATTCTTAATATAATTGCAAGTAGATAGATACATTAGTATCTGTGGTAGTCAACTTTCAGTCACTATAACAAATACCTGAGATAATCAACCTAAAAAGAGAAAAAGAGCTGAGTGTGGTGTTGCATACTGTAATCCTACTACTTGGGAGGCTGAGACAGGAAGATCACAGGTTTGAGGCTAGCCTCAGCAACTTAGTGAGATCCTGTCTCAAAAAATATAAAGGAGCCGGGCGTGGTGGCGCACGCTTGTAATCCCAGTACTTTGGGAGGCGGAGACCAGAGGATCCGGGTTTGCGGCCAGCCTCAGCTCTCTCGCTCTCTCTCTCCCTCTCCCTCTCTCTCTCTCTCTCCTTAGCGAGGCCCTCCACAACTTCGTGAAACCCAGTTTCAAAATAAAGTATAAAAAATAGGGCTGGGGGTGTAGCGCGGAGGTAGAACGCCCCTGTGTTCAATCCCCGGTACCGCAAAAAAAAAATATATATATATATATATAAAGGGTTGGGGATATAGCTCAGTGGTAGTTCAATTCCCCATAACACCACACACACACACACACACACACACACACACACACAAACCCTGAGAAAGAGTGAGGGGAGGAGGTTTATTTTGGCTCATGGTTTTGGATGTGTCAGTCCTGATCTGATGAGCTGGGTCTTTGCTTCTAGGCCTGTGACACAGAGATGCATCCTGAATGCACTATGGAGAGGACATTATGGGTAAAGCTGCTCTCCTCATGAAGCACTGTGTTAGGTCCTACACTTCCCTTGACTCCTATGATTCTTAAAAAAACTCTATGAAATCAATCCCTATCACCATTTCTCTTTCGTGGATGAGGAAAATGAACCTCAGAGATGTTGAACCACTTGGTCACAAGGCTACAAAGAAGAAAGGAAGGTTTCTGGCATTCTGTCATTTGATTCTGGCATTCTGATTCCGAAGCCTTACTCCCTGTACTGTTCTGCAACATACAAATAAGATCACGCATGCGACACAAGGAATCTTGTAAACTATAAATTATTAAACAAATAGAAATTATTATCATTAATATAAATATGTGCTCATTATACTGAATGAAAGATTAGGTAACCACCAATCCCTCTAGCAAAAGCTCACCCACCTCAGTAATACAGAAGTTTCCCCCTTACCCACCATTTCCTTTGACTTGTGGATAGGTGTGGTCTGAAAATATTAAATGGAAAATTCTAGGAATAATTTATAAGTTATAAGTAACTTCATTTAGCATAGTTATAACTGTTCTATTTAATTTAATTAATTATTTTGTGATGCTGGGGATTGTCGAACCCAGGGGACTTCTACCTCTGAGCTACACCCCTCAGCTTTATTTTATTTTTTATTTGGAAACAGCATCTTGCTAAGTTCCTGAGGGCCTCACTAAGTGGCTGAGGCTGACTTTGAACCTGTGCTCTTCCTGTCTCAGCCTCTTAAGTACTGGGACTATAGGCATGTGACTCCATGCCTGGCTTTGTTCTATTTTATTAGTAGTTACTATGGTTAATATCCTATGCCTAATATATAAATTAAACTTTATCATAGGTAGATATGGACCGGGAAAAATGTATATCCTGGATTTGGTACGACCTGTGGTTTCAGGCATGCACTAGGGGTCTTGGAATGTATTCCCTGTCAATAGGAGGAATTATTGCAACAATAATACATTAGCAGAGAAACAACTAGAGTCACATTAAGATAGTAGTCCTGCCAACACCATTTCTACCAAAGAATTTGTTCCTCCCCAAGTTTAAAAAGGCAAAACAAACAAATTTTAGAAAGAAAAGAAAAGAAAAAAAAAAGAAACCATGCCTCATCTAACAACAGGAACAAATTTCTCCTACTGTTCTGGCAACACACACTTCTGCAAGAAGTAAAAGAAAATACTCCTGCCATGGGGACGCGCCTAGTGATCTGTGTGGGACTGTGAGCCAGCAACACATGCAGAACAAGCCGGAGGAGGGATTCACACCGCAGAGCTTGTTTCTATCTGTGAGTTAAATGGCAGCCCCAAGCGCCCTTCAGTAAAGTCATTTGGTACCGAACCCAGAGCCCAAACTGGTTACCAAGGGCCAGCCACTGATGAGACATGGCGCTTTGGATCCACACGCCACGGGCCAGGGAGGAATAAATCTCAGGACACGACACACTATTTTCCAAGTCCTTTTTTCGACTTGTCTACTCACTAAGTGACTTTGACACCACACCTGTTTTCTATTCTGTTCTGGAAGCCCAGGCTACATGACAGATGGCAGAGTGTTTGCTAACAAATGTTCTCCTGGGTCAGGCTAAGGAGGTGACAGTGGGGACTGCTGTGGGGGCAAGAGGAGGGAGGCAGAGATGCTCTCCTAGGTGGCAGGGAGCAGCCATCAATCACCAGCTTCGCTGGGAAACATCCCATCCAGGAGGGCCTGAATATGTCTGAGCCCCAAATGTCGCCATCTCTATTCTTGCCTTCTGATAATCATGCCCAAGATAGCATAAATCAGCAGCTGCAGCAGGAAGCTACAAGGGGACATATACGGGAGAAATAAAACTCTGCAAAACTTAAAATGTAACTTCAATCTCAACTCTCAACTTTTACTGTCTTAAGACTAGCTTAAGTTTTAACTCCCTTAACTCAAGACTTTTCAACCTTCAAGTCTCAACCCTGAAGTGTCTTAACTGTGACTTCAAGTCAAACTTGGTCTTCTGCGGAGACAAAGGTGAAGACACAATTTAACAGCCAACTGGAGTGAATTCCTTCCTGTGAATTATAGCCCAGGTTTATCAACACATCTGGTCAGATACCACTTTCTGGTATGCAAATGTAATATGCTCTGTCTTAGCTGAGCTGTGGTGGGAATAGTCTGCTAATCATGCTATTGTCCATGTTTTTAAGAATCCATGCTGCAAGGACATAATAGAATGTTCCTTCATGAAGCGAACATTCATCTTCGGGGCTGGTGTTTGCTGACAATCTGTGCATTGGGGGGTAATGAGTAGGACCCCGTGGGATATGTTGGACCTCCATTTTCAACATAAGGCCAGCTATTTCACACTTTGCACACTTACTTGCTTGGATTGCTTGGGAAACAAACTGCTTACTGTTAGTTCTGGGTCCATTAAAAGAGTGGGGGGAGGCAGCTGAAAAGAAAATGAATCCACTCTACCACCTCTCCAAGGGTTTTCTAAGACTTTCTAATTAGTCTTTTCTGGACACAGAGGTGATGGCAAAAGCTGCTGCGCAGATGATGATAGAGGGAACCACTGCTCTTGTTGAGGGCACAGATGACACTGGTCTCACTGAATTCACTGTCACCAAAGCTAGAACAGAAGTGGCATCAGTGGGTCCTCCATAAATAATTGGTGAATAAAAATACAACGTGCCAAGCACTGTGCAAGACCATCCCATTTATGACCTCACTCAATAAAAAGTCCTGGCAGGAGGGAATATTATTCTCATATTATAGACAAGGGAACAAAGCAGAGTTGACCGTTTTCCTAAAGCCACACACACATAGTGGACGGAGTCTGACTTTGGATCCTTAGCACATGCAATTCCTATGAGGCAGAGAGACATTTTGCAAGATAAAATTTCTCAGATGGGTGGGACATAGCCCTCCGTGACCTGCCTCAAGGTTTAGCCCATCAATTCGGGCAAGAAATACTATCTTCCCCTAAATATTGAGTTTGAGGATTGCAAATCAGGTAAGCTCAGACTGGCAATCTATAGACAGGCCTTAGGTGGGTGGCCATGAGACCTTCAAATTTAATGTAACACTTGGAGTACATATTTAGGGTATACATGCATCTTCTCAGGGAAAAAGCCCATAGTTTTCAAATACTTGAAAGATGCTATGATCCTCCTAGTACTCAGAGTTTAATGAGTTAGGTGCATGCATGTGTGTGTGTGTGTGT
>PVJS01016946.1:0-28206 GCA_004027185.1 Glis glis
TTGTATGTCTTTGACCTTGAAGTTTTGAGAAGTTATTATATGTGATATATGTTTTATATATATATATATATATATATATATATACACATATATATGTATATGCCAGTTTTTTACTAATTATGTTTAATGCAAATATATCTTCCAAATTTGTGTCTTTTAAAAATGTTAATGGTATCTTTTAATAAGCAATTATGTTAAATTTAATCTAACCCATTTGGCAATCTTTTTTAAAATTATGATTATCATTTTTTCAACTTAAGAAATCCTTTCCTAATCTCATTTCAGAATAATATGCATCATCTTCTAAATTTTAAATTTTACTTTTTAAATGTAAGTGCTTAATCCATCTATAATTGTACAGTATGAGGTAAAGATTCAATTTTACTTTTTTCATATGGCCATTGAATGCTTCAGCACCATTTCCTGAATATTCTCTCCTGGCAACACAAATCTACAATGCTTCTTCTAATCTATACCAATCATGGATTGTGTATATGCTTTCTATTTTTTTTACTAGTTATTTGGCTTTATTTCCATTGGTTAAACTATCTGAATTGCTTGCAAGTCTTGGCAACACATAATCTCCCACCCTGATTTTCCTTATCAGGAATATATTGGTTATTCTTTGCTAGTTATTTTTTAGCTTATAAATTCCATAAAAATTCTCCAAAAGCCTCATCATTAATTCACTAAGTCTATCCATTAATTTGATGAAAACCAGCATCTTTGAGATTTTGAGTTCTCTTAGAAACAAATTTGAGTTATCTCTTCATTTACTTTTTCTCCTAAGTACCTTTCTTTTTCTCCTATCTTGCTTTTATTCCTCCTGAGTACCTTAAATATTTCATCATTATTGTAAATGCTTTTCTTCTCATTATACTTCCTGTATTTTGCTTGTATATGTGTCATTTATTTTGATAACTCCTCTTATTTTTAAAAAGTTACCTGAAAAATTATGTGCAGATGCTTTGGATTTTCAGTGTAATAACATCATCTGAGACTAAAGCATAAATATGTTCCTATCCAAATCTCACATTTATTTTTCTTGTCTTAGTATATTAAGACTCAAACTTTAACTCTACTTTTACATCTTTGCTTTAAGCCACTATCAACTCACATAAACTGGTCTTGTAGCCTCCCTGCCTCCCTGTTTCCCCTGCCTCCACTCTTGGTCTTTCACAGTTTGTGCTCCACAGAGCAGAATTGGTGATTTATCAAAAGTATAAATGAAGCCAGGCATGGTGGTGCACACCTGTAATCCCAGTACTTGGGAGGCTGAGACAGGAGGATCACAGGTTCTAGACCACCTCAGCAACTTAGTGAGACCCTATTTCAAAATAAATAAATGAACAAATAAAAAGGGCTGTAGCTCTGAGGTAGAATGCCTCTGGGTTCCATCTCCAGTACCAATGATAATAATAATAATAATAATAATAATAAGTATAAATAAAATCATGCCATTCCTTAGCCAATAGATTTTCACATGCTGGGAATAAAATTCAAACTCTTTACCCTGGCTTAAAATTTCTTGTGTTAATTGGTATCATTTTTACTATGTCCCATAAATACTGGCTGCCTTTCAGGTGCTAGAGCGAATCTAGCCTCTCCCACTGTGAGGCCTTTGTACTTATGGTTGCTTCTAACTGGAATCTTCTCACTAACCTTTCTATGGAAGACTCTCTTCTTTCATCCAAATTTCGACTCATTGCCACCTCAGAGACACCTTCCCTAACTGGTCAGTTTAAAACTGATAATCATTGTTTATCACATTATATAATTTTCCATTTTAGCTTTCTGCATATCATTTATCTAAACCATCTAATATTTTTCGTGTTAAAATATAGTTTACTGTATTTTTCTTCCACTAGAATGTAAGACCTGTGAGAGTAAAGACACTCCATTACTTGGCCAATATTGTATTTATCATGCCTAGAACCACTCCTAGTGAATAGTAAGGACTATTTGTTGAATTCAGCTGTTATGTGTGTATATGTCTGTCTCCTCTCTGATCTGTGAGAATTCTTGAGGGTAGAATTTATCTGTGTATTTATTTAAGACAATAAATACCCGGCAGAAATTCTAAAATGATTCCAAGCTCCTCATACACCATAAAATTCTCTCACTACTATGTTTATGAAAATTCCGATTGTTTCATAAAGTTTTTGAATGTCCCTCATTTTTCTCTTAGTAATTCTAACTCACTCTTGGGGCCTTTTGTCTCAGTCAGTATTCTCACTGGTATAAGTGAGACCACAGGACTTAGAGGAAGGAAGATTTAGTTATTCATGTTTCCTTGGAAATTCTGGTTCAGTCCATGTGAGGTCAGCAGCATCTGGATCTCAGGGCATGGCAGCTGGAAGTAGAGAGAGGGAGAGCACAAGGCTTTGTTCTCCATCATGGAGGCTGGAAGCAGAGCAAGAAAGCAGAAAGCAAGGGAAAGAGGAACCACATATAATCCCCAGGGACCCACCTTCTCCAGCCACACCCTACCAGCCCTGGCCACCACCCAGATAAATCTATTACATGTCAACCCTGAGCTTAATACATGAGCTCTTCAGAGGGCATTCTATATCTAACCATGACACCTTCCATTATTTCTTAGTGGACAAAGCCAAGACACTGCTCTCAGCACTGAATCTATTGGCCAAAAAAGGCCAATGAAAACCAAAGCAAGACAAAGTGAAGAAAATGTACTGTTGACATCTTTTAAAACATGGTATCTAGATTCTTTTTGGTATGATCTAATTTTTTTCAGTACTGGGGATTAAACCCAGGGATGCTCTACCACTGAGCCCTATCCCCACCCGTTTTTATTTTGAGACAGAGTCTCATTCAATTGCCCAGGCTGTCCTCTAACTTGTGATCCTCCTGCCTCAGGCTTCCAAGTTGCTGGGATTATAGGTATGCACCACCGCACCCAGCTAGTTTGATCCAATTTTTTAAAACTCCTTGGTTAGAGCTTACTTAATAAAGTCAAAGATGCACACACACATTTCTCCATCTTGGCTTTTTGTCCATCATGAGCCTGTAAAATGATGAGTTAGAGTTGACTGATAAGAAGTTTGTTATATCTCACTCTAATTTTCCCAGCATGCATGATATATTTGGAATTTTAAAATCTCTCTTTCATCTCTGAATATCATTTTGGATATATTTCATTTGCTTCTTTTGATTCACTTTTTACCACTTTTTAATCATCGTATCTTCTCTGGGAGCCTAACCTGTATGGATTTTGACAGATTCTCATGTCTTCTAACTTCCCATGGACTCAGCCAATGGGGAGCCCAAGAAGAAGTTTAGAGAGAAGTTGGAGAATGAGGTCAGGGCCTTCTTCCTCAGATTTTCTCCCTGCAACGTAACCTGGCTTTGGCCAGGTTACTGTTCTTCTATGTTCAGTGTTAACTGATCCCTCCTTTCTTCTCTTTACTAAATCTTAGATTGCCATACTACCTGCCATCAAAACCTCTGTATAGAGGCTCTTTGTAAACAAACCCTCCTCCAATTTTCTTATTTGGAGTGAGACAACTGTTTTGTGTTGGATTCCTAAATGATACAGATGTTTGTGGACTATCAAAATGGTTCAAAGTACAGTATAGTTTTATTAATGATATGGGGACAGATTCTCCATCCTAAGCCAACTTTTATTAAAATAACACCCTCATTTTTAGAGAAAAGACAGTGTCTGTACTCTCAAGAATTTATAACCGATTAGAAGAGATAACACAAGAAATCAGTTTCTTGTGTTATATGGTTTGGCAAGAAATAGTAACAATGTAAGAATTTTCTCCAAAATATATTTAATTAAAGCACAGAACCAAGACAAAGCACATCAGCGATAGTTACTGAATTTTGATTCAGTAGTTCTGCAGGGTGGTCTGGGTATTTTTTATTTCATTTACTTAATTTAAATTTAATTTAATTAATTTTAATATTGGTAATTCTGATGCAGATTACCAACAGCTAATACTTAGGGGCTCAAAGGAGAAAGATCCCCCAGCTTGAGGTATGCAGGGAAAGCTTCATGGTAGAGAAATGCTTTTACCTGCGTTTAAGGTAGTCTGATTTGATATGGATAAGTATGAAAAAAGGAATAATTTTCCAAGTACAAAGCATAGAAGACTTTCATAATATAATAATTTCTAAGCCAGTGAGAGAAAATTATTAAGGATAATCAAATTATTATAAAATTTAAAGTTGTCAGGAATATTCACATGCTATCAATTATCCTTGTGCTAAGGTATAAAATGTTCTACATTCCCAAATATTTTATAACAATGTTATTAGCTACTATAAAAGAATGCCCTGAATTCATTTCCATCAGGTCACAAGACAGCCAAGGTTTTAAACTGTGTTACTTTCTCAGTATTGAGGTCAGAAGACTGCCCTGAGTCCCAGCACAGGTGGCCACTCTCTGTGTGAAATGTTCAAACCTGTAAAACAAGAAGGTATGTCACGGATCCGTGGTAATCACTGGCAAACTGAGAACCTCACTCACTCCCTCTGTCTGCCTGAGAACTGATATAAGTCAAAGGCTTCCTGAGGTAGAAAATACATAGCTGCCTAATTAACAAAGTCTGCTCCTTTTCCCTTGCTCATATTCTTGGGAGCTGGAGCACCACTAAAAAGACCTTACAATGTGGTCCTGAATGCTTTGAATGATTACTTTGTTTTCCTGCTTTCTGTGGACTTTTATCATCTATCAAGAACTCTCTAGTTTTGTGGAAAGACCCTTCTTCTCCAGCTCCCACAACGAATTTTATTTCAGTAGGCTTTGTGACTACAGTATTTTTTCTTATTAATCAAAACTGAATACTTCTATTATCACACCATTTCAGAGTTAATTATAGAACTCAATCTTTTAATTTTAAACAAACACTATCTTCACCTTGACATATTTCTGAGATTTTTGGCAATTTTGTCAGTTTTTTTCCACATTGGAAGGGGTAAACTGTTCAAAATAGGACTGCAATACTACATTTATCATATATTATGAAAACCATATATGGCAATACACTGAATTCTAATTTTAAATAAAATGGTGAGAAATAAAATAGGGCATTTATACTTCAGAATGTGCATTAGCATTAATTATTGTCTTTGGTCATAATTTAGCTGCTGATGTTACCTAGACTTCCTCATGGTATAGAATCTCTTTCCTTTAAAATATTCCCCACACAGGTTTATATAAGTTCTGGGAGGTATTATCCTATACATCTCATTTACATACTAGAGAACTGAAATATAATTGAGTTATTTATTTTATCCTTGGGAATATGATTAATGGAACAATTAGAATCCTCAAGACTGCAACATTAATAGGCTATTTCATCAGGACTTAAGATGAGTATATGCTACAGCTACCAGTTACCAACGAAAATGGAAAAGCACTTTTTTAAAGTGAGAAATCAAAGTAATGGCCTTTGAATATTGTCATTTGACTTTTCAGGACAGCAGAATCTGGGAGCCAAAGCGTTAACATCTATAAGCTGTTCCAACAAGGGAATATATACTGTTAAATATTGGGAGTTATTTAAAATGCCAGTGAGTATAATAGCAGTGCTCTGAAATAACCATTTCATCTGCCTACATTACTCTAAAATTAATGAATAATGAAGCGATGCCCTTCACATTCTCTTCCCTTTCCATTCCAAGATATATTGATCAGATGACATTTATTTAAGTTTGGGATAATGTATTAATTTCAAGATAATTATTCAATATACTTTTGTCACTGTTGATATGCTTCAATGTCATCCAGGGGCCGGGGGATGAATAAACTGTTATCTGACATTGCTGGACAGGGTGCTAGAAATAAATGCAATTTTTCTCCTTGAGATTCACTGACTTCAGTTTTTATTGGGGGGGGGTATGGAAGAGGAGAAAACCGAAGGCGGAGAGGGTATGGTAGTGCAACCCGCAGGTGAAGAGGGTATGGGTATTTTAAAAGATAGTGCTTTGGGACAAAGTGCTTTTCCATTGTTGCTGGGGTCAGACTGATCCTCAGCAAAGCTGACAGAGCCCATCCTTAGTGGATGCCACTGCAATATTAACACTCATTTGGAGCAGATGTGGCTAAAAGCATGAAACATTGAACAAACAGCTGCCACAGATCCAGTGCCATTGCATAAGCACTTATGTTCTATTAATGCAGTGGATTGCCGAGGCCAGTAGGCCAGACGTTATTCCCCACAGTTCCTTAGCAGATGGGCCAGAGGATGGCTCCTCGGAGAAGTGCTGCCCTGGTGAAGCAGTCCCTCCATCTTATGTAAAAGTCCCAATGCAAAATTATCTGCCCATGCAAAGGATGCATCTGAGGTCAGCTTATGCTATGCTGAGATGTTTTGTAGATATTCTATGTACTTCAATCTGTGCTTGTTTTTATTTTACTTTTGTATTAATTTGTTTATTTTTGTGGTATACTGAGGATTGAACCCAGGGGTGCTCTACCTCTGAGTTACACCCCCCAACCCTATTTTTTTTTTATTTTGAAACAGGGTGTCACTAAGTTTCTGAGGCTGGCTCTGAACCTGCGATCCTTGATCCTTCTGTGTTAGCCTCTCAAGTAGTGGGCTTACAGGCGTGTACCACCACACCTGGCTTTATTCTATTTTATTTTGATAGTATGCCAGTGCTCAATGTCATTCCTTCTTTTCTTTCTTTTTTCTTCCTCTTCTTTTCTCGCCTTGTGATTGTTCATATGTGATGTATGTATGAGTGTTGCGCTTCCCGCATATGGGTTAAGTAGGGATCCCAATACTTCACACTTGCACCTCTGCTTTCTTGATTCACTGGGCTCGCACGTGGTGTTTCCAAGTCTGCAACTGCCAGTTTGACACTCACATGGGCTTCTAAGTTTTTCCTCTGTTCACTGTAATAATTTGAAATTTAAGACAACAAATCAGAGATGTCAAACATTACGGGTAATACCTATAATTTCTTCATACTAAAAACCAACAGGTCCCTTGCTTTGGTGCAGTAGGGAGATCACCTGGGTGATATTTACAAGTATCAAGAGAAATGGAGCAAACGATGGTTCCAGCCTGTCCCTCTGGGGTTGATTTTCACTCTGTTGCCTTCTCATTTTCCTTGCAGACTAGGGCCACCTGGGAAATTAACCATAACAAGCCGACACCTGACCTCCAGCACGGGGATGATTCCTTCCAGTTGAGTGGAAATGGAGAGGTGTTGTATGGAATATATGTTTACAGATTCTCAGAGAACAATGTGTCCTAGCTATAATTGTACTTCAGCACATTTGACTGTCTAAATTCTCTGCTCCAACCTCAGGAGGGAAGAGGAAGTAGAGGAAGGAGTGAGCAAGGGAAAGAACACATGAAGACAGAACTGGAAAAGGATGGAGGAAAGTGCAAGTGTTTCAGCTGTTCATCCTATCTTTTATTTCTTGGCACATACTATATACCCAATACTATTCCAAGGGCACATTGATTAGGTCAGCGATGCAGAGCAAAGGATGAAAAAACAGTTAAAAGAAAACCTAAATAAATCAATCAAGTGGTTTCAGGTGTGTGTATGTGTGTGTGCGTGCGTGAGTGTGCGTGTGTGTGTAACTGGGGGTTGAACCCAGGGGTATTCTACCTTTGAGCCACACCCCAGCCTTATATTTTATTCTTTATTTTGAAACAGAGTCTCACTAAGCTGTGGAGGGCCTCACTAAGTAGTTGAGGCTGCCATGAACCTGCCATCCTCTGTCTCAACCTCCCAAGTACTGGGATTACAAGTGTGTGCCACCACGCCTGGCTGTGATTTCAGACTTTGATAAGTCCTATAAAGATAATAAAACAGGAAAATATATTAAAGAATGTTGGAATGGGGTAGCATGCAAAGGTAAGTGCAGTGGTCAGAGAGACTTCTCTGAGGAGGAGCTATGGGGGTGCTGAGAGGTAAAGAATGAGAAGCGATCGCGAGAGTCCCAGATGGAGAGCACAGTTAGGCAAGGATCAATGGCGGGAACAAGCTTGGTGGATGTGAGGAGTGGAAAGAAGGCATATTAGTTGTCTGTGTTTGAAACCTCCATATCAGGATGCAAATTCACCTGTTGAATGATCTCAAATGAAGAGTTTTGGGGAGGAGACTACAGAAGGAACTGCAGCTCTAGCCCTGTTCAGCTGGCAGGTGGCCCCAGGATTCCTGAACAGTTGGTGTCCCCACGGCTCTGTTCCATAGCCAAGGTCACCCTCCAAACCCTCAGCTGCTCAGTCAAAAACGGGTGCCATGTCCCAGAAAACAGAGAGGCGAGTACGTGTGACTGTCTCAGTTCAGACACCTGCTGTTCACTGCCCTCCTGACAGCAGCAGCCATATTTTCAAATACAGAGGATGACGTGGGACTTTACCACGGGCCCAGAAAATGTCAGGAGAGAACTGTGAGTAATACGTTAGCATTCGCCCAGATGCCGCAGAACTGAATAAAACGAGATGAGCTGAGAATGGTACCAGAGAGGAAGTCGGCTCAGAATGTTCTATTTTTTTTTCCCCAAACCTAACATGACACAAACCAAAGCCAGGAAGTGGCAGTTCCAAACAAGATCTGCTAGATGCTGCTTAGAAACAGCAGGGAGATCTGTGAAATGACTCTGTTGTGTTGAATTGCTCACTACTCCTTGTGATGGGAAATGGCTGGAACCTACCTCTCTTGCAACCTTGGAGTGAAAGTATCAGCTACTTGTGGTAGCAAGTAGAAGTTCATGATAGCAAAAAATAAAAGTAAAGGGGGAAATGCGTTGTCATAGTTATAAAACACATGCGCCTACAGGGAAAAGAAAAACCAATGTGTGTGTGCTGGCAGGAAGGGCTGAGTATGGGCTGGGAAGAGAAGTGGTTCTATATCCAGATCCAGAATTTTTTCTGTCAGTTGTTTAGTACACTGTTTAGAGACAATACATCTTTAGCCTTTCCTTGAACTTAAAATTACCATCTGTTATTCTTAGCATCATTCTCAGGATCGTAGAATCAAAAAGGTGTGGATAATGTAGAGCATCCGGTGGTAATTTTCAAACTATATTCCCTGAGTCCTAGGACTTTAGCTAAAGTATTTCAGGTTTTCACCTCCAGGGGATTCAGGAGATTAAGAAATGCTTTCCATCCCATTTCTAATTGGTTCTGGTTTTAAACAATCTTAAAATTAAGCATTGTCTTTGTAAAAACAGGGGGTTGAAGGAGGTTTTTAACTAAAGCAACAGGGTCTGCTTCTTCCTTTGGGTGAATCTGACTTGGACATGGTAGATAGCAAGCCAGATGAATGTGAGTGGACCTAGAGGCATTTATAGGCTCTTTACAAGACTTTCTTCTTCACTTCTAAAAAGCATCACATCATCACTATTCTACTATAATTCCTGACTTGTGATTGGTTCTCTATGATTGAAGCTGGTTATAGTAATCACCATTATGTTGTGGCATATGAAACTCTGACTCCGACCTTAGCCTCTGATGAGGCCTTTGGGGTCCAACCTTATCCATGCTGAGGTTTAGCCTGTCTATCTGTCTTTCTCTAGGCAGCCTTCTTGTAACACTCCAGGCCTCCCAATCTCTCCTCTTCTCCTAGTCTGAATACCCGAAGAGTCTATATTCAAATGCAGTCTCCTTTAATTTTGGATGGTAGCTCTTAGTTAGCTTTGCTTTATCAACAAGATTGTTAATGATCTTAAAAACAGACTCAGTTTTAAAAATTTCTATGTATTCCTCAAATACACAAATACTAGAACAGTGCTTAATTTGTTGTAGACAAACAAGAATATCTATTGATTGATAGACCTCACTCATTTAAAAAACGTATTACAATGTATTGAAACTTATTCCAAGTTGGAAAACATCTCTTATTACATCTTCTTTCTTTATTATCTCTGTTCTTGAAAGGATTTAGAACAAGTTAAATAATGAACAAGTTTCACTTCTCTAGTACATATGGGATCCTATTCTAAGTCAAAATTAAGAAAAGAAGCTTATATTCTACAGTCTTTCTACTCTTGTTTGTGAGGAGAATATAATATGAATAAAACACTGGCCTCACTCAGATTCTTGTTGCTCCATAAACTGGTATGTTGGATTGTGTACGAAAATGACATTTCAAACTCCTATATTTTCATCTTGATTCTACCTGTAGTTTTGCGGGTCCCTTATTTGAAAACATCACATCTATCCACCTATTAGGTATCTAATCTATAAAGTGGCTGGATAGCCTTTCCTTACCTCCTTGTGAGCAGTGTCTAAGTCTGATTTAGATGCATAATCCACCTTAGAGGACTGTATTGTATAAATACCAGAACTCATTGTTATTGGGTATCTAAGACATTATTGCAAGAAATGCAATTCCCTGGCCTGAAATGTCAGTTAAACGATACAGCATACGCTTTGCTTGGAGCAGTGATGGCTCTGGTAAAACTGCCACCTGGCTAACAAGCCCGATGAGAAATGTACAGGGGGCCCCCACGTCATTTATAACAATGCCTATACATAGGATAACAAGAGCAGCATTGGCTCCCACCTCTGTTGGCTGTCTTAGCCGCTGGAAAGACTGATCTGCCTCTCTGAGCTGCTGTTGGCCATTACCACCTGCTGGCTCTGGCGCACCGCTCCCCTGGCTCCTCTCCTGGTGTTGTCCTGGCAGCCTACCATACTGCCAAGTTTGAGCCAGAGAGCGCAGAGGTGTGTGGAACTGCTCACATTGCTGAGACTTTATCACGCTGCATCGTGAACCGCCTGACAACCGGGTGTCTTGGGGCTCTTCGGGGTCAGTGTGTTGACTGCTATGGTGATCAGCTGGCTGGCAGCAGCGGAGGTTGGAAATTGCTTCAGAGAACGTCACATATTGGCAAGGAAAGGTTATCAAGGGAATGAGCCTTCATAAGAGAAAATAAACAATGCTTTATGAAGTAGCTGTGGGCATTTTCTATTCAGCCTGAATTCATTTTAGGCATTTGAAACTTTTCTCAGAGAGAGTTGCATTGAAACATTCACATTTTAATCTTGCAATTCTTCATTCCATTGGTTTTACTTTTATGTTCTTGCCTAGAGCTCTAGCATGTGAGGGGTGGATGCCTCCCCGAAGTCGATGAAATGTCAGACTACTTCTCCTGCCCAGTGCTGTAAGCAACTTATTGATATTTTTAATCATTTGAAGGACAAACACGGTTTTTGTAGGCCTGGGGTATAGCTCAGTGACAGAGCACTTACCTAACATGGGGGAAGCCCTTGGTTTGATCCCCAACACCATTAAAAAAATTTTTTTGGTATATATTGTCAATATACTGAAGAGTTTTCCCTTAATATGGGTGGAGCCATTTATGACTTATTGGCAAAACAGGCTGGAAAAGCCCAGTTAAAATCATAGTTAACTCAGCACTGTTAATGCTCATCACATACCGGATCATAACAAAGCTCACATTCCAGGAAGTGTGAATCATGCCATGAGAGTGGGGCTTTTTGGAGTCTTTTAAGATGCAGATTTTATTTTTATTCAGGTATGGTGACTATTGCCATTGACAAGACAGCTTGGTATACTCCGGGAAACCAGAAGGAGGGAGGAGGGTTTGTGCCATGTTGTGGTGTGGGGTGGGGGCACCGGGAAGCATCAGAGTTAGTCAGAGTAGAGGAAAACATGGACAAGAACATTTGTTGTGGTTTCCATGGGATGAAATGGGTGAGGCTGAGTTAGAAGGTTTAGCCGTTGACTACTTCGAATAATTTCAATGGGTGCTGGGTTATAGGGGTTCTCTCTTATTTCCAAGCTCTCTGCCCTAGCATGATTAAGGAAATAGTGGCCTTGGGTATAAAGGCCTGATAGAGAAGGTGGTTGGAATAAGGGGCTCTGAATTGGTTTGTTTGCAATATGAAAAGCACCCTTATTAGGCAGTTGTTTGCTGTCTCAATGAACTAACACAGAGGGCAGTCCCTCCTGGGCCCCAGATGTCAAATGGCTAAGAAAAAAAGGGAAAGGGCCTGCTTAATACACAGAGTTAGCCAGCCTGCACAATATCATGCTATACTGAATTTACAACAGTAGGGTTGTAGCTTATTTTCTCTTTATATTGTCTTCAATAGAAAAATTTCCAATCAAGTCAGGCATGGTGGCACATGCTTATAATCCCAGTACTTGGGAGGCTGAGACAGGAGGATCACAGGTTCGTGACCAGCCTCAGCTACTTAGTGAGGCCCTCTGCAACTTAGTGCGACCCTGTTTCAAAATAAAGAATAAAAAATAGGGCTGGGGGTATAGCTCAAAGGTAGAATGCCCCTCGGTTCAATCCCTGGTACCAAAAAAAAAAAAGAAAAATTTCCAATCAAATACACTTTTGACTTTTCTTTTTTTTTTTTTTTTCGGTACCAGGGATTGAACGCAGGGGCCTTCTACCTCCGCCCTACGCCCCCGGCCCTATTTTTTATACTTTATTTTGGAACCGGGTCTCACGAAGTTGCGGAGGGCCTCACTAAGGAGAGAGAGAGAGAGAGAGAGAGAGAGAGAGGGAGGGGGGGAGGGAGAGGGAGAGAGAGAGAGGGAGGGAGAGAGAGAGAGAGAGCAAGAGAGCTGAGGCTGGCCACGAACCCGGGTCTCCGCCTCCCAAAGTACTGGGATTATAAGCGTGGGCCACCATGCCCGACCACTTTTTACTTTTCTAGTAGCTGTTTTTGTACAGCAGAGAAAGTACAATGACCTATGACATTTAGTATGTCCAGTCATAGTCATTGCCTGATAGAGCGCATAGATCAGGGGAAAAAGAAAAAAGGAAAGGAAAGAAAGGAACCTCAATAGAGAAATAACTGCTCAGCAGAAACACTATGTGTCATGGTGACAGGTCCATTTGATATGCTGTAAATCTGATGACCAAGAGAATATTGGAGAAGCACCAAATCCTAATTTTGCTCTGTTTTGCTTTGTTGGGTGGCAGGGTTTACAGAGCAGGGTTTGTTTGCTGCTGTTTTGACTCTTGATTATTTAGCTTGTATGTGAGAGGCAGCCAACCACTTTGGAAGGAGGCTGGCCTAGGTTTGGACCTTGGCTCTGGCATTTAGGAGCTCCACCATGCTGAGCTGACCTCATCACGTCTAAGAGTCTTTATCACCAATGTGGAGATAACATAAGAAGATAATAATGGTACCTTGAATAAGTGTTCAAAAACTGTTAGCTTTGAGTCAAATCCCATCAGAGAGCCAACATAAGGAAATTTGATCAAGCTGGTATGTTCTTATTAATAAATATGTTATTTTCACTTTCCATTTTTATTCCCTTAAACTTAATGTTATAATATTTCTAGTCTTTCTATCAAACTGTAAAACACATAATTTGAACATGTGTCAGCATTAGACAGGGACATAAGAAGCCCAAAAGTACAGGAAGGGAAATATATGCAGACATTCCCTTAGTCTTGTGTCCTGATTTTCCTTTGACTTACATACAATTGTTCGATGTATTTATGGATTTAAAATTTTTTTTAGAAACTATGTAGGTTCATAGAGGAGAATTAGGAAAATGTTGAGTAGAAGAAGGAAAAAACTTAAATTCCCCACAGTTTTTTCATCCAAATTTACCATTCCATTTTTCATGATTCTCTACTTTGTTTCTAAATCAGTTTTAAAGATATAATCTTTTTTAACTTTTTATGTTAATTTATTGGTGCATTGTAATTATACATTTTGATATATGTCAGGGTATGAACATCATACATGCACACATTGCACAATTTTTAAGAGATAATACATGTAATTTTTTCTCTGTATTTACATTGTATTGTAATTATTTGCAAAGTTGTTGCATACCCTGTCATTTTTCATGTGATGTCTAAGTAGTATTTCTTTTAATACTTTTCAAGTTATTATAAGAATTATTGAGAGAACTGAGAAAATGTGACTATGGGACAATGGTTCCAACTGGTAGTCTTTGGGCTAGAGGTGACCAGAAGATATATTTGAAAGGAAGGACCAATTTGAAAGAAAATAAAAACACCAAAAAGCAACCTTTAAGAAAAACAAAGAAGTTTTTTCAAAATATGGATTTGTGTTTCTCTTGAAAACTGGAATTTAACAATGATAAACCTGTATTTTCCTGCATCAGAATCCTCAGAATTATATTAGGGCCCTTTGGACTTGGTAGAATTTTCAGTTTGTTAGAATCTCCCATATCCTGTTGTTCTCAGTCACTTAATTTAATTGTATTTGAGAATTAAGAAGACTTAGAGATTATTTGGGTGAGGTACATGATTGAACTAGATGCCACTAAGGCCACATCTAACTATAAGAGTCTCAGCCTTTAGTTTAGCCATGGAGTCCCAAGGACAAGACCTGGTAACAGGAAGGAAGTAAACTAAGCATTTCATTGGATAGAGCCAAGAAGAGGAGAGTGGAGGATACTTTAAAATCTGTATCTGGTTATGAGAAGAGTGCAAAAGTCATTGACTGTTAAGAGAAGATTACATGTTTGACTTTTTTTTTTCGGTACTGGGGATTGAACCCAGGAGCATTCTAACTCCAAGCTACACCCCCAGCCCTATTTTTTATTCTTTATTTTGAAATAAGGTCTCACTAAATTGCAGAGGGCCTCACTAAGTCGCTGAGGCTGACGGCAAACCCGGATCCTCCGGTCTCAGCCTTCCAATTACTGTAGGGATTACAAGCCTGCGCCACCACACCCAGCTTGACCTTTTAAGCTATGGAATATTTTCTCCATGATCCTTATTGTCTGAAAGAAATGAAAAGTTACTGTCTCATCTAGATTAACTGTATTACTTCCCAAGTATGGTTTCTAAAAATGGCCAGCAACATCTTTGACTTCTCTTTCTGATATTGGGCTGAGATCTCAGGAATAACTGAACTGGAAATGACAAAATTAAACCATCAGGTCTCCTCCATGATCTGATCACACCTTGAGGATTGAGCTGAGACACTCTAACCACATGAGAAAAGACTTGAGACTCTGTCCCAGGAAGAATTATTAAAAGAATGTGTTCATCGGCCTAATGAACCTGCTGGCTGCTTTCAAAAATTTAAGGCTATGTATAAAATGAAACTGGTTTCCTTCAGATGATCTCAAAAGTGTAAAAATTAGAAATAATAAGTAAAAACTGTATTTGGAAGATTTAAGAATAAGTATAATGAAGGATCTTCTAAAAGTTGGAGGTCTTTAAAAATAGAAAAGTCTCTCTGGAAAGTGCCAAGTTCCCTTTCATCAGAAGTATATAGTCATATTCTGGAAATTGACTTGTCAGGGAACTAGAGAGGAGACACAAACATTGACTAAATGACATCTAAAATCTTATCTACTCCTACTAGTATAGGATCCTAGACACTAGAGTATCATGCAAACAACTCCATGACCTCTTACAATTGATTGCTAGCAGTATCAAACTTTGAAACACAACTTGCACTTCTAGCAGAGCTCAGAACTGGAGAGCAATCTTCTATCTCCTACCCAGTTCTCCACTGGTTGCCAAGCTGCAGGGGAGTAAAAGACTGTGTTATCTTGATAGATGAGCTGGAGAATCCCTCACAGCTGTGTTGTGGAAATGTTCTCCATTTCCCTCATGATAACATTGAGTCATAAAAGGAAGAAATGAACATTTATTTGCCAACTCCACCTGTCTGTTGGGCCCACCATATCTATATTAGCATCAAGGGAACTTGCCTATAGTGCTGAAATTTTTATCAGTAGGAGAGGAGCAACTGTTCTTTCCCTTAAATTGTGGTTAAAGCCAGTTCCTTTTTTTTTCATCAGAAACTAAATGATAAGAACTGAGACTTGGATGACTCATTTGTCAACATTAACATTTAGTAAAATCTTTGGAACCGAAAATCTCAAAACTTTTGAGCTTCACATTTTTAAAATTCAGAACTAGGGTGAAAATTACTTTTGTTCTGAATCCAGTCTGAATGTATGAAACAGTTTTCTAATTAGAAAGTAGGTAAAAAAAAAAGGAGAATTTTCTTGTGCTTTCTAGATAAAAGCTAGATCAAATAAAAGGGAAAAAATGAGGCGAATAGGTGAATGAAGATTCAAAGGGAACAACATCCCCTTTAAATCCAAAGTTCCGGGATTTATCCTTTTCTTAAATTTGTTTGTCAATTCACTTATTTCTGAAATTCCCATAATATCCCATTCCATTATCAAAGAGGATTAATTTTAGAGTAGAGTAGGAAATGAGTTTTAAATCCATTCAGATTAATTTATATACTGATTGAAGTGTCTGTTTTCTTTTTATTTATATTTGAAATTACCTCATTTGTTTCCTTTACACTTTTAGGTCCAGATATTTGTTAAGTATATTCCTCTTAAAAATGGAACCCACCATGTCACCTTTGATGCATACTCTTGAAGAGTAATGGTGACCTAGCAGGGCAATGTGTGTTGTTCTGTTTTTAAGAATAATCCAAATATCAAACAAAAATAATCAATAACAAAAACAAAACAGATTCTCTGGACCACAAT
This sequence comes from Glis glis, assembly GCA_004027185.1. Classification (NCBI taxonomy): domain Eukaryota; kingdom Metazoa; phylum Chordata; class Mammalia; order Rodentia; family Gliridae; genus Glis; species Glis glis. The sequence continues at coordinate 16,432 of PVJS01016946.1, forward strand.
AGGAAATCAGAGCTGGCATCCAAACCCATCACATTCACCATTTGATTGATAGCTGCGATTTGCTGACTCTCTCAATTACTCTGGTTTCATTACAGTGTGAGAAATGTGCCAAGCACTCATTTGGCTTTTATTATCCCTCTAGTCGTGTGCGTATATGAAATGCCCCTAAACTGGCATTTCAGGAAGAAGATAGGTAAATTAACTATAGCACAAAGAAAAAAAAATAATACCAGTTTCTTCAATATGACCTCTACCATCAGTATCATAGAGAAAATACCCAAATTATGTAGAAATGTATCATGAATGATAATCCAGGGCACACCAAGCCAGCAGACAACATGTTCAAGATTCTCCTGTGTGTATTTGGCTTTTCTTTTCTTCTAATAAAATTCTTTTTCAGATGAACAGAGCCATCTCCAGTCCACAGTAGCAATCTCCTTCTGTACCTACCTAAAAATGTGCTTGAAAACCTAGTTCCTCACTCACCTCCCCCTAGAATGACCTTGTACAAACCCAAATATTTTAAAGATATTTTTCTTTCACTGAAAAAAATGATATAAAATAATGCTTCAAATAAAAATTCATTCTGATATTCTTTTCCTTCATGACCTTGTTTCTAGCTTTTTGATAGAACAAAAATGTGTAGAAACAGGTGTTTTTTCTTGTATTTGTACTTGATAGCTGAGGTGTCAGAGGAGGCCACAGGAGCTAGCATGGTGGGTAAAGATCTTTGGTGGATGGTTCGGAGTGGGTGAAGTTCGTCTAGGAAACCACTGCAGATTCTGGGGGCTTGCTCTCCTTTTCCTTCCTTCTCCATTTTTGGATGTATGCAAAGTACAGTCTTGGTAAGTGTGTCTGTCTCTCCTGACTTTCCTTCCAGTGTTCTGTCTCGGGGTTTCTACGCCAAGGAATTCAGAGGGTGTTAGAAGCAAGCTTTTCTGGGTAAAATAAAAAATCACACTCTCTAGTCAATGTCTTAGTAACAGAAGCTAATACATTCATGTCCATTATCTACTTCCTGTCCATATCTTATTCTCAACTGATTTGAAACACAAGATGGGAAGAAAGGATTGTTTGTTCATTGAATGTAAGTCTGATCAAAAAAGATCCTTTGGGATTTTGGACTTAATCTAACAGTTAACTTTTAAGTTCTCTTGGGTCTCTTTATACTTTATAAGTTTTTTTTTCTTTTTTTTTTGTGGCACTGGGGATTGAACCCAGGGGCATTCTACCTCTGAGCTACACTCTCAGCCCTATTTTATTCTTTATTTTGAAACAGGGTCTCACTAAGTTGCGGAGGGCCTCACAAGTAGTTGAGGCTGGTCACGAACCTGTGATCCTCCTGTCTCAGCCTCCCAAGTACTGGGATTACAAGCATGAGCCACCATGCCCAGCTTTTATCTGTAAGTTTGATGCCATTCCAAATAGAGAACTTCAACCTAAAGAAAACATTTTATTTTAACTTAAATCAAGATATCAAAATGGAACATTTTTAAAACAAAAATATAACTTGATAGTCTTAAATCTTATCTTGCTTTTGCATATTGAACCAAATGCATATGCCTTTTTTATAGGTGCTATTAGATTTTACAGAGCATATATATTCTGGTTTTCCATTCCACATAGCAAATCCATTTTTCTGAGTTTTTATATAATCATCACAATTATAACACTAATCATTTTGTTATGTGCTGTAATTTACCAAACCAGGTTCTGTTTTAAACATTTAGATTTTTTGTTCTAATAGAAAACAATCAAAAAAAGTTTTTCATTAATATAGAATGCTTCTGGTTTTATTTTATTTTTTCTTCACATAAATTAGTAGGAGTAGAGCTACTGGGCCAAAGGTATGACTATATTTATGGTTGTAATTACCTATTCAAGCACTCTTTCATTTTTTTTAAAGTAAAAATCATACCAGGCATGATGGCACACACCTGTAATCCTATTACTCGGAGGCTGAGAAAGGAGAATTGTAGATTTGAGAACAGCCTCAGCAACTTAGAAAGACCCTGTTTCAAAACAAAAAAAGAAAGAAAAAAAGAGAAAGGAAGGAAGGAAAGAAGGGAGGAAGGAAGGAAGGAAGGAAGGAAGGAAGGAAGGAAGGAAGGAAAGAAAGAAAGAAAGAAAGAAAGAAAGAAAGAAGGAAGGAAAGAAAAAAGAGAAAAAAGGAAAATCATACCTCTAAAGATGATGATGATACTACTTCAAAATAATTGTACATTTTGGTCTAATCTTACTAATAATAAACACCAAACAATGTAAACAATCTCTAATAATGTAGACAAGAAAACTAAGGTATAAAAACAAAGTGAGAGATTTGATTGTGTTTGTGTTACCGAATAATCTGAATTTTTAAAATAAACAACGATGAATGACTTTATGTATATAACAAAAATATCTGTATATGTAGAAGTAAAATTTTTTCTCTAAAAGTTTTTTAAAATGTTTTCATCTGGCTGTTATCATGATATATATATATATTTATAAATACCATATATATATATATATATATATATATATAATTCCCAATTTTAGTATCAATTTCAAAGTAGGAACAAGTAATTAATGATGTTCATTTTGGGGAGGGTACTGGGAATTGAAGACAGGGTATTCTACCTCTGAGTGACATCCCCAGTCCTATTTTATTTTTTATTTTGAAAAAAGTCTTGATAAGTTGCTGAGGGTTTCACTTAGTTGCTGAGGCTGGCCTTGAACCTATGATCCTCCTGTCTCAGCCTCCTAAGTACTGGGTTTACAAGCATGCACCACTACGCCTGGCATGCTCACATGATTCAAAACAACTTAAAGTAGGAATAAAATTTAGTGGTGTGAAAAGGTAAACCTAAGCACGGTAAAAATGTTAAAGAGTTTATTTGAGCAAACAGGCAGCTCTGGATTGAAGGTGGTTTCCAACTCCACTGAGCAAACACAGGAGACAGCTATTTTAGACAGAGGTAAAGCAAAGAAAATATTTGATTGGCCTAATTGATGTTGTCTGCTCAGGGATTCTTCAGGCCTGGTTTCCATTTTAATTCACCTAAACACTGCAAACACTGCGATCAGCATAAAAATGATTCTTACTGTATTATTTTAGGAAGACTAGGGCCATTAAGTAGAATGCAAAAAGTATGGAATTTTCTAAAATTACTAAAATTATCCTGGAATTCATTCACCTATTTATTGCATTTTACTAAGCCATGATTCTTTTGTTTAAAATGTATGAATTGAGATTAACCACTAAAACATTATTCTAGTCTTTCCTTTGGTCTAGTTACAGACATACATGACAGTAAATCAGTCTTATAATAATTATCTGACTATGTATTACATACTTAAAGTAACTGTAAATTGTCTGTAGTGATAAGGGATTTCTGTTCCAACCCAGTGAGATAGGAGTAATGAGTTCTAGTGTTCTACAGAACAGTAGGGCAGGACAACCTATTATGTACCTATGAATAACTATAAGAAAGGAGCTTGAAGCCTCCAAACACAAAGTCATGATAAGGAGATAGAAAAGTTAATTACCTTTGTTTGATCAGTACATATTGTATGCATGCATTAAAATATCACACTGTACCCCATAGCTATGTACAATTATTATGTGTTGCTAAATTTTTTAAAAAATGTTTTATTCTTGAAGATTTCTAGTATTGAAATTCATGGAAACATTCAGGTTTCATCTGGCACCAGTTTGGACTCATCTGTAAAATGCAATCTTAGGAGCTGGGTGTAGTGGCACATGCCTATAATCCCAGTACTTGGGAGGCTGTGACAGGAGGATCATAAGTTTGAGGCCAGCCTTACCAGTTGAGTGAGGTTCTCAGTAACTTAGTGAGACCTTGTTTCCAAATTTAAAAAAAAAATGGGGCTGAGGGTATAGCTGGGAGGTAGAATGTTCCTGGGTTCAATCCTCAGCAACACACATACACACACACACACACACACACACACACACACACACAGCAATCTTAGTGTGAAGATCATTGCTGATTGGAAACATAAAAGCTAAAAGCTAAATAATTACCTGTGTAATGAAATTCCCACAGCATTTTCTTCATTAGTATATTCTTGTTTAGGAAAATGAATTGACTTTTGGTTCTTTTGTCCCAACTCCCAGCTTTTATGGTATAGATTAGAGCTCTAAAATTAAGTAGACAAAATAAGTCAATCCCCATTGTCACTCAGGTTGTTTGTGGTAGTTCTTGTGTGTGTGTGTGTGTGTGTGTGTGTGTGTGTGTGTGAGAGAGAGAGAGAGAGAGAGAAAGAGAGAGAGGGGCTGGGAATTGAACCCACGGGCATTCTACCTCCAAGCTATATCTCCAGCCCTTTTTATTTTTTGTTTTGAAACAGGGTATCACTAGGTTGCTGAGAGTCTCACTAAGTTGCTGAGGCTGGTCTTGAACCTGTGATACTCCTGTTTCAGTCTCCCAAGTACTGAGATTACAGATGTCCACCACCACACCCGTCTGTGTTAGTTCTTAAATCTGACAAGATTATGTTTTCACAATCACAGTATACTTTGCTTTAAAATTATCAAAATAATTTACAAATTATATCAGAGCATCACAATTAGAAATAAAATTATAGGTATAACAAGTTTTAAAAGAAAAACAATACCTATGATAAATTTTTAAATAACAGAGATATTAATGAGTGCTTAAGTTGGAACTAGGTTTATTACTTTCCCTTTTTTTCCTAAAGAGAAGGTTTTCTATTTACCCAAAATATTGTTTGATTCTAAAAATTCCACTTGACAAAATGTTCAGGAATATATCAGTTTCCCTCTATTTCAGTCTATATCTGAGTCAGAAAATGCTGGTTAATATTTCAAAAGGGAAAATATAATAAGAAATTGGATACAAGAGTGTTGGAACTGCTGGAGGAGAAAACACAAGGAAGTGATGTAACCTAGATAGTAGTAAGTACACAAACTGCTATCATCCCTGGGATAGAAGAAGGAAAATCCCATGATCACTGTGTAGCTGAGGTTGTTGTAACTGCTGGCATCAGAATCAGTTGGAGAAAACCACAAGTTCACGCTATAACTGCAAAATTCCAAAACTGTGGCCACAGCTGCTAAAACCAGAGGTCAAGAGTACTGTGCTGACGGGACACAGAGCACCTACTACTGTACTTTTGCTGTTATTTCTGCCATTGCCAGAGGTATAGCTTTAAAAAAAAAAAGTAAAGCAAAAGAAAAATGTTTTCTAGCCTTTTACTTTGTAACTTTCCACCACTTCCTGTTTCCAGAACATTACAGGAAGCCACTGGTGGGGATGGGGGCAGCTGGGAAATGTAGTTTCCAGGCTTCCAGCCTCCCTGGTGCAGAACAGAGCTCTGACTGATGGGAATGGAGCAAAGAAAACGACGAGAAAGTGAGAGCACAACCCCATATAGCATATAACTGCTACATATTTCATTTCTTCAAACATTTGAGAGAGATAAAGATTAAAATCATAATTATACTTGTAGTATTATTTTACTATTAACAAAACATATTTGATTCTTATACTGAGAACATAATTTAACAAGAATACTTGCCTGCATTCACACCCACAAACGAAATGTGTTTAGATTAAATAGGGTAAGATACGTGTAACCTCAGAGAAAATAAGATAACTTCCCCGTGAGCTGAGAACACCAATCCCATCTTATTCCAGGGAGGCGTCTACAGTCGCAGGTTTTGTTCTGATCAGTTACAGTGACTTCTCATGCTAACTGCCTGGAGGTAAGCCAAGCTTCACAAGTTCAGCTCCAGCCATGACTGCTCTCATGTTGAATAGCAGCCACAGACTCGGGCAGTCCCTAAATTACCCTCACTTCTGACCAACTGACCACAATTTTGGTGACATCTACCCCTGCAGTTTTAATCATTGCCTGGAACGAGCCACAGAACTCAGAAAAACACTTATTTTTTTCTTTTTAAAGAAGCTTTTTTAAGTGTTTTTTTCACTTATTTTTAAAAATATACTTATTTTTTCTTTTTAAACAAACAAAGATACAAATCAGAACCAGTGAAAAGAAGAGAACGCAAGACAAGGTCTGAGAGGGTTTCAAAAATGAAACCTCCAGTGTTACTGCTCTGTGAGTCAGGATAGATCCCCCTTCCAAAGTACTCAGGAGTTGCCAACAGGAAGCTCACTGAAACTTGGGTGTCCAGAGTTTTTCTGGGGCTTCATTGCATGGGCATGGCCTGTTGACTCATTGGCCATGTGATTGAACTCAACGTTGAACTCCTCTCCTCTTCCTGAAGATCAGGTTGACATCACGAAGCTCAAAGCCCCAACCCTCTAGTTACATGGCTGGTCTTCTGTTGTGGCCGGCCCCCATCCTGAGCCATTTCATTAACACAAACTATCTACCTCTTTAGCATAAACTATCAAGACCCACCATAGATAAGAAAGACCTCCTCTAACTACAGAAGGTGCAAAGATTTAAAGGCTGCCTCTTAGGAACTGAAGAAATTGTCTGGTCAAATTCTTTATTACATAGGACCCGTGTTACAGCCAATTGTTAAGAGGGCAGGGCAGACTTTTAGAACCTTCTTCTATGTCAGTCAATGAGATCTGAAGTTTTTCCTGATGCTATGAACCTGATATATAGAATACAAATAGCCTCCTCTCTTGGGGATGCTAGAAACTGCCTCTGAGCCTCTGAGCCTCCAGCATGGACATGCTTCATCTTCACCTGGGAACAGAGCCACCTTATCTGACTTTTCAGAGTCAGCTCTGCCCAAAGCATCCCAGCATCTTACCCTTGACAATCCGCTTAGAGCCCTTGGACACTGACTGCAGTGTGGATTTGGAATAAGTACCTTTTCCACTTTGGGCAACATGATCTGGGGCTATGGCCACTTTCTACTCTGCCAGTTTATCATTGAGGACCCAAGAAATATGTGCAGGACATGATAGGATAAAGAATTACATTTCAGACAAGAAACTTATCATTAATAAGCTTGCCAGGTGTTTTTGAGAAAAGGAATTAACAAAAACGATTCCCTAATAGTATTGAAAAGAACCTTTCAAAATAAGTTAGCAGGTGAAATCAGATCTACTTAGCCTTGGTAAGTTTGTAATGTGAATATTTATATAAAAAAATAACTGGTTGCTTTGTTTGCTTAGTAATATTTAGTAACATAATTATAGATTATACAATTATCAAACTGGCTTAATGCTACCTATTATTGGTATGATATTTTAGAAAATATAATAATGCTGAAAGTAGAATTTAAAAAAGTATTACTTTAATCTTTATAGAGTAATGATAACTCATATTATTTTAGTGAAACTTCAACAAGGAGGCCTATGGTGGATTGGATTATTGATCAAAACTGTTGCATTCCATTTAGTAATAAATACACCATACTTTGTTATGGCCTTGGAATACACAAATTGTACTTTCCTAACCCTCAACCATGTAATTTGCTTTGGCTAAAAAGATGTTAGCAGATGTGACACAAATGGAAAGCTGAGATATACTTGTATAATTGGGCATATTTCATGCACTTCTGCGATTACCACAAGAAGAGCTTCCCCTGGTAACTATGGCTACTACAGCCTGGACCCCAGAATCATAGCACATGGAACAGACCTGAGTTTAACCTACGGCAGAGACTGGAGCCGACTCAGACACAACCCATGGCCCACGGCCCGGTGCCAAGACCAACTGAGCCCAGCCTAGGCAGCCAAGCTCTAACTGACCTACAAACACACACAAGAGAATAAATGATTATTATTTGAAGTCACTGGCTTGTGGAGCGATGTTCTAAAGGGTATTACTGTGGCAATATTGAGTAATGCAGAAATAGGTACCTAGCAGTGGGTTGCTGCCATAACAAATACTTAAAATCTTTGGCACTGGTTTTGGGATTGGGTGGCAGAGAACAAAGTGACTTGGAAACGTTGGAAAATTGTTATGTAGCAAAAACATTTGGTGAAACTATCACCCATGGGATATATAAGGAAAGGAAGAAAATAACAATTGAACTGTGAGTATGGAAGGAGATTTTGAAACATGATAATTGTTATTAGCTACATTTGATTGAGTCCTGTAAAACTGAGATGAGCTCAGAAAACAACAGCTGAAGAGGAATAAATGATTGCTGCTTTAAGCCACTGGATTTTGGGTGGTTTGTTACACGACATTATTGTGGCAACAGTTGGCAGATAAAGGACCTAAAATCCACATTAGTTTTAGTCCAACATCCCTATTGTCTTTTGTCCTTATATAAATATTGGCAAATCTCTATGCTGGATGTTATAAGGAATACCAAGGAGAATGATCAAGCTTACAGGATTACTAATATTTCTAGATAATTAAACTTAATATTCAAATAAAGTAATTTTAAATTATATTTGATGAAAAGATGGCTGATAAAATTAAAGTATCAATATTTCTGTAAATATAAACTGCTTTCATTACAAATATATTTTAAATAGACTGGCATTCTGAATATAAGACATATTTTAAATATTGATGGGTTGGTGAAAACTGAATAATTCAACAATTAAATGATGTTATACTTACCAGTTTTGCCTGTCCGTGAGAGAATAATAAATATTCTTATATCTATTTTAATTGCTGGTAAATGCATCACTGACCAAATTAAGATATCCCAGAGTTGAACTGAACCAATATGGCCAGCGTGATTAATTTGGTTTAAATCACGACTGGAGTCCTAATTCTAGGAAGAGACCTCATAAATTCTAGAATGATACAAGCCAACAAGGTTGCAGTGCCAGTGTGACTGTTTATGCCTGTGTCCTGGCTCAGTACCTTATCCCCCAGTGAAGACTGACCAAAAACAGTCCAAACAAGGGACGGGATGCCAGAGTAGATATCCAATTATAGCTACATGTACATATTTATTCACTTTGGTTGTCTGATGGAGAAAGTCTATATCTCTAAAGGTAGCACACAGTGGTGCCACAGCATTGCAATAAAATGAGAATATAAACATGATTATTATGCAGTCAAGAAGTTCACCATTTGATAAAAACAACAAAGTTTCTACCTGTGTTTTCATAGGGAAACATTGTGCACAATGATCTCAGTCTACACCCCCCCCTTCTCTCAAGAACCCCTGTCTTCCAGAAAGAAAAATAAAGTGCACCATGGACACAAACCAGAACAGGAAAAAACACAAACAAGACCCAAAACAAAACAAAACAAAAATCCCAGCCGGGCGTGGTGGCACACGCTTGTAATCCCAGTACTTGGGAGGCTGAGACAGGAGGATCGCAGGTTCGCGGCCAGCCTCATCAACTTAGTGAGGACCTCTGCAACCTAGTGAGACCCTGTTTCAAAATAAAGAATAAAATAGAGCTGGGGGTGTAGCTCGGAGTTAGAACGCCCCTGGGTTCAATCCCCAGTACCACAGAAAAAAAGTAAAACAAAAATCCTACAAAACTCACTGCTATTTAGGAACCCGTGTAATAAGTTCAAATTTCAATTGTGTCAAACATCCCAAGTCTAAAATAAATATTTAAAATATTTCCTCAGTTTCAATATTCAAGCATATCCCAAAGGATCATCTAGTAGAAATGATTGCTTGGCCCTCAGCAAGCTCTCCAGTTTGAATCATGAGTCTTGTGAACTGATACAGGAACACCAAACCACATAACATAAATATCTTTTTTCTTTTGTAAATAGGAATTAAATCATCTGTTTTCATTGCTGTTTAACTTGTGTTTTTTGTTCCTTGTGCCAAAACCAGACCTTTGGCTATCCTTTAAAAAAAAATAAGCTTACCTTGATTAAAAACTTTGACAATTTTTTCACAAGAAGAAGTTTGTTGTTTTTACTTCATTTTTGTTTTGTCAGTTGAAAAATGGGATATATGAAAACATATTATTTTTAGTGACTCATTTCTATTTGCTAGGTGGTAGCCACACTAAAATATGTGCAGTTAATATGGAGTATGAAAAGTCAGGAAATGCTTCTATCCTGAGGAGACTAGAGCGACAGTAAGAATAAGCTGAATGAACTCCTGGACTAACATTTGATTCTGTAGTACTCTGTTTGTGTGATAAAAATCCCTTGTTAATACATTCCAGATCAATCAAAATATTAAAGCCAAGGTTATTTGCATCCATCAAATGCAATCACACCCACTGGCATCAGGGCTATGGGCTTCTGGGCTTCACTTGCCCTGGGAGTTCAAAGGCTGTAGCAATAAGCTATTAGCATATTTCCCACAGACAGGGCAGAGGAATGATTGAATATTTAACCAGTGCCAAAACGTCACAATGCGCCTCCTCTGCTTGAGAATTGAACCTGTCAGCTCCTAAATTGTGTGCATTTTCAAGCAGTTAGTACAGTTTACCATCTGAAAACCATCACATCACCCCCAGTCCTATAGCAAATTGCTTCATAATGTTAAGTTAAAGGATAATGTTATACTTCCCACTGAAATTGGCAGACAGAGATAATGTGTTCCCTGTATATTTACCACTGACCCAAGAGGGAATAGCAAAAGAAGGAGCGATGACCACTGCTCACGTTTTTGGTTTTCAAGAATGACTTTTTTAAAAAGTAGGTGGATCAAACACCTTGTGCTTGTATACTTATTGGGAAAGTTTGATGTCATCTCATCAAAAGAAACTTGTCAGGTTTCTATGGTATGTCACATCATCTGTAAGTTATAGTATTATTTCCATCAGCTATCAATGCTGCTACTAACATGAGGAACAGGAACTCTACAGCTTAGGCAACTTAAGTGGGTTTGGAAATAACATTTGCTCACATTCTTTTCATAAAGTTATGCTTTTAAAAAATAGGGTCTGTTAACCAGGTGTGGTGGTACACGCCTATAATCCTAGTACTCAGGAGGTTGAGACAGGAGGATTGCACATTTGAGGCTAGCCTCAGCAACATAGTGAGACCCTGCTTCAAAATAAAAATAAAAAGGGCTGGGAGTGTAGTTTGAAGGTAGAACACCTCTGGGTTCAATCCCTAGCACCCCCCAAAAAAGCCGGGGGAGTATGTTAAGCTGAGCGTAGTGGCACACACCTGATGCCTCAAGTTCAAGGCCAGCCTCAGCAACTTAGCTAGACCATGCTTTAAAAATTAAAAAAAAAAAAGGACTAGGGGTGTAACTCAGAGGTAGAATGCACCTGGGTTCAATCCCCAGTACCAAAAAATAAAAAATAGAATATGTTTAAAAAGATGACTCTGGAATATATATCTACATAATCAATTGTAGCCAAATTCAAGGGGTACGGTGCTTATTTGAGATTTCTCGATTCTACTTCACTGGGTTGAATTCACTGCCCCAGTTTGGCTCAGAAATGATATTTCCTCTAGACTGGAGTTGTAAAGAAAGCAATTTAAAATGCATAAACACAGTGCCTGAACCCTGCCATCTATCTACCACCCAGCAGGGTAACCACACTAAAGCACTCTCTCACTTCCTAATTGTTCAATGGAAGTTCTCATTCCCTTCCCAACTATTAATATTCGTGTGAATTTGCACCAACTGCGTCCAGGCAGAATGAAAAATCAACATATTAGAACATCACAAAATAACAAAATGTTTATGATCATATTTTCCCCAGAACAAGCTTTACAAAATGAAGAATCAGGGATTTTTATTTTACCTTAATCTTTGGTACAATTAAAAAAAATACAGAACTGGTTGTCAGGAAGGGTGAGTTTTAGCCTTGGACCAACCACTTAATAATTACAAGTATTTGTTTGTGTTTACCATGTGTTTGTCACAGTGGTAGATACCAGAATACAAGAAACCTATAGCCCTAGCTTTTACAAAGTCCA
>PVJS01016947.1:0-36809 GCA_004027185.1 Glis glis
GGTAGAACGCCCCTGCGTTCAATCCCCAGTACCGCAAAAAAAAAAAAAAAAAAAATCCAGTTAGGCTCTGTACAATTTCAGAACATCAGGGATAAAGAGATCTTAAGAAGCTTCTAGAAACAAACACACACACACACACACACACACACACACACACACACAGCATATACAGGAACCAAAATGGTGCTGTCTTTAAGAGCAACACTTGGTGTCTTCAAAATTGAGGGAAATAATCTTTTTTATTTTTTTGAGGGAAAATGATTCTTAATGTAGGGTTCTTTGTTCAGACAACCCTTCTAGCACAAGCTGGAATGAAGACACTTGTAGACAGGCAGGGATTCAAAACTATCCCTCCCAGGCACTTTGGCCTAGAAGGCTCATGGAGGGTGTGGCTCAGGAAGATGAGAGAACAAACCTAGAAAGGAAAAGATTTGCCATCTATGAAAGAGGGCATCCACCACGAAGAGCAGCTGTTCAGCCGCTGAGAAAGAACTGGCCCAGGAGTGACCCCGGGAATAGATGTGCGGGAAGGAGGGGCGCAGGAGTGTGCGTGAAATATTACTCAGAGGCATATGGTGGAAGGTGAGAACGCTTCCGGGGTAAACCGGCTCTGGGTAGATTAGAAAATCAGGCAAAAGACAAAAGAGGAGGCCATCAACTACAGAAGACGATGTTTTCTACAACAAAGGAGTGAAAGACATAGTACACAATGTAGAATGTGTAGTGGCGTCACGTGGTCATGATAGAGACTCCAAATCTTGTATCATTTCTGTTTTCTGGTATATTCATGGGAATTCAAAGGGAGAAAAAAGAACCCAGAAGGAGTTAAAACATGACCACAGGCTGGGCATGGTGGTGCATGCTTGTCATCCCAGTACTTGGGAGGCTGAGACAGGAGGATCGCAGGTTTGAGGACAGCCTCAGCGAATAGTGAGACTCTTATCACCCTAGCGAGACTGTATTTCAAAATAAAAAATAAAATTGGGCTGGAGGTGTAGCTCAGAGGAGGTAGAATTCTCCCAGGTTCAATCCCCTGCACCACACACACACACACCCCCACACACACATACACACAACCAAAAACCAAACCAAAACAAAACAAACAAACAAACAAACAAAAAAAAAAAACCATGACCACAAGCTTTGCAGGCAGCACAGATTAAATTTTGTTTTTAGATTTGAAACTTTGCAAATGGAACCTGGGAGGTGAATATTAACTAACACTCAAATGCTTTCTCTACTTTGGTGAACTCTCTCAGACCCACATGAGAACACATCAAAGACATTCTTAGGCTGCTGTGTCAGTGAGACAAGGGACAGTGCAGACACCATGTTTGCATATGGTCTACAGAGATCAGCACGCGCTGGCTCCCCTCACCCGGCCTCTGCTCAGCGGCAGCTCCTCCAGCTGTGGGACTCCAGTCCCTCTCATCCCACTGCTGACTTTTCTGTACAGACCTGGTGCCAACTGAAAGCCTCTACGTTTATTATCTCCTGGCCTAGCATGCTAGCAAGCTCGGGGGGGACTCCGAGGTGTTTGTGTAATCCAGCCCCCTATCTCCATTATATTCGAATGACTGAACGAGCGGAGTAACTAGAAAGAAGCACGTTTCCTCGATGTCCCCGAAGCTGCTTCATGTTAGGCATTTCCGAAATCCAAGCTTCTCATGGGGAGGAAGCAGGGGAAAAGCCTGCATCACTGACCTGGAACTCCCGCCTCCTGCAGGTGCTGCCACGCCAGGGTGGGCCTGGACCTCGGCCACCCCTTGGAGTTACCTTCTGATTCCAGCCACCCCACCCAGGGTTTTCAGTAACTGCCACCTGTTCTCCAGTTACTGTCATTCTTGCTTCCTCACCTTGGGAATTTCATGGATGCCAGAGGCATGGACTTAAAACGCGAGCTGCTTTCTAACACAGCACCCTGTGGGTACATCCATCAAAGGCTTAAGGACAGCGGCTGGTAGTCTCCCCCTTGGAGCTCGGGACACTTGTCCTTATCTGCACTGGAGGGGCAGCCCTTTCTGGGATGGGATCCAGCAATCTGCAAGCTCATGTTCCAATACAAAAATAAATTGCAGAGAAAGATATTCATATGCTGGAATACCAGAGGAATTTCCTGAGGTGCGCTGCCTGGTATTTCTCCTGGAACACAATGGGTATCAGTGGAATTATTTGCTTATTCCTATATCCCCCATTATTCTACAGGATAATGGAGACAAGAAAAGCTAGATCAGGAAGATGAAAAAATGACACAGAGTGCTAGTTTCTCAAAGGAATCCCAATAAGAAAGCAGCATGATATAATGATAAAGTATTTATGTTCAAACATCGTTCAAATATCTTCTTCTTTTTTGGGTACTGGGGATTGAACCCAGGGACATTCTACCTCCAAGCTATACCCCTGCCCTTTTTAATTTTTATTTTGAAACAAGGTCTTGCTAAGTTGCTAAAGGTCTCACTAAGTTTCACAGGCTGGCCTCGAACCTGTGATCCTACCGTTCCAGTCTCCCAAGTGCTGGGATTACAGGCATGCGCCACCACTCCTGGTTGGCTATCTTCTTTAAATATGTATCTTTCCTTACTGAATTGCTTTAGTTAGAAACCACTTGCCCTTGCAGAAGGTGCCCTTGGTATTACCAAGTCAGGGACTCATGTCTAGGATGTGGGGCTTTGCTCACTTGTACATAGTCACAGTTCAAATATTGATTGAAAGTATGAATCTGAAATCAGACCGACCTTGGCTTAACTCTGGGTTGTTGCTTACCAGCTGCACCTACCTAAAGCAGGTTATTTCCCCAGACCTGAGCCTTGATTTCCTTGAGAGTAAAGGAATGATGGTCCGAACCAACCTTGCCAGGTACTGAGGAGTTAAGCTGAGATAATGAGCCCAAAGCACTTAGCAGGGTGCCAGGCAGAGTTGGTGCCCAAGGATGGAGGAGCCAGAGCCGTTCCGACCCTCCTTCCACAGGCCAGCCTGGGAAGCCGGGCCACCCTGAGGGAAACTGGTAGACGGGGCACTGGGAAGAGCCGTATCAGTGCGGCCTGGATAGATAGGTTCCATGATGATTTCTACAGGAAGACGAGAAAGATAAAAAAAAAAAAAGTAAAGAATATATTTAAAGCAATCTTCCGAGTGAGAAATGAGTTATTTGGAGTGTTAGATCTTCTGTCACAATAGGAAATTTACATATCACAAATTCCCTGTTATTGTCTAAATATTTGTTTTCCCTGCACCCCCCCCACCAACTTCATATGTTGAAACCTAACTCCAACGAAAGAGTATTAAGAGTGGGAAAGTCAGGAAGTGATTAGGTCATCGCGAAGCTTCTACCTCATAGATGGGATTAATGCTCTTAAAAAAGAGGCTTTAGAGAGCATGTCTGTCCCTTTGCCATGTGAGGAAACAGCTAGAAAATGACATCTATGAAGCACAGAGCCCTCACCAGCTACCATATCTTCTAACCCTTTGATCTTGGACTTCTCAGCCTCCAGAACTGTGAACAATAAATACCTGTTGTTTATGAACTGACAGACATTTTGTTATAGCAGCAGAAACTGACTAAGACATTCCCCAATCTCAAGTCAAGAGAATACAAGTTAAGAAAAGAGAGAAGAGTGTGCTACATGCTCAGTGTGCAGTGATGGCTGTCTCCATCCTGGAGTTGCTGCAGCCACCCTCAGTTAGCAGGCAGGTGAAGGAGCACTTGGTGTGGTCCTTCCTCCCCAAGGATCCCAAGGGATCCCATGGTCCCAGGTGTTCAGAAAAGCATGAACAATACTCATTCTGAATGTTTAAAGCAATATGTAAGAATAATGTGTGTAAGCAAGGCTGAAATGAGAATCTGCAGGTGAGACTGCAGGACTAGAAGCACAAATATGGTCGAGTGGTTTTCAAAATTTATCATTATGATTACTGTTATTTGTTTTAGGGTAGCAGAGGGAAATAGTTTTCCCCAGGCTGCACCAAACTAAATCTGAAGTTATAGCCACAAAAAGGGACGGTTTTCAAATAGTTTTTGTGGTTCGAAGGGGAATTTGGAAAGGTTTTTAACGCCCAAGTGACCTGAGAGATGTCTACAATTAATGCTGCTGAAAAGCCCTGCTGCTTTGCAACTAACAGATGAGCACTCTGGGTGAAGCAGCCCCACCCCAGTGCCAAAGCCATGGCCACACCCGCCATCGCAGCCCCTAGGAAGCTTCTGCCTGGAAGTAACCATCATCGATAAAACACTACTGAAGTCAGTAGGCAGAAACTGAACCTCCACCACTAATCTAATAAGCCCCCTGACCTGACCATTGGTCTCCCACACCCAAGCAAAAACAGTAGCCAGGCTCATATGGGAAGAGTGTTTGAAATCTGAGCATTTTGGAATGTGTCTGGTTTCCATTCCCATGGTCAGTATGTCTGCTGAGCTTTCTGGCTCTCCTCCTCCTCCTTGCCTCCCTCCTCCTCCTCTTCCTCCTCGTCCTTGTACTCATCCTCCTCCTTCTCCCTTTTTTGTAGTAAGATCAGGTTTTATTCAGGAGCTATTGCAATGGGGAAAAAGAGACTTCAGGATAGAAGTGGACTCTATTCAGAATACTGCATGGACCAGTGGGGTTCTATGGTCAAGAAGCAGGGTTAGGATCAGTGGACTAAAATTACTGAGGAGTGGCAACACCAGGGATGGCGAGATTCTGGTTGTGTAGACCAACTAAGATCCTGAGGAAGGTAGATACCAAGGATAGGAACAAGAAATCTGACGACATACTGAGAATGACCACATACTGAAGGTGTGTGTGTGGGTAGGTGGAGGGGCTCTCTACACTGAAATCTCAGGATTTCTGCTACCACTGGGCAATCCCAGTCCAACAGAGGGACACCAAGGTCGAGGGCTTGCTAGCTCTTGACACTCGACTGATGCTTGGCTGTATCAGTCCACATTGCTGACTACCGGGGACTGGCATTTCCAGGACAGAATGCACTCATTCATCCAATGTATAAAAAGGATGTCACAGAACAAGTTTGGTGGAGAGAGGAGGAAAGAGAATAGACTGAATTACGTCTCCTGGGATGAGGGAAGTGGTATTATCATCAATACAGCCATTAATGACAATTGGGTAATGGCATTGTATACACAGGCTCGGTGTATCTTTTCTACATGCAAAAGTCTTACTCTAGAATCCTTCTGAGGATTTTGGAAGCTAAGTGATTTCATGGTATTGTGTGATTATTTTTAAAGATAGATGCTTTTTGACTTAAATATGCTCTCCTGCATTTGGGAACACATTTTAAACATATATGAATGTATTCAAGATCTTTTACTTTTCTGAAAGAGGTTAATGGAGAACCAAAGCCTCTAATCTATCAAATGCGATGCAGATTAAATAAGGAAATTGCAAAAAATTGCTTCTGGTTATAACGACAAACTATGTTCATTAATATACATATTCCATTAGGTATGTACTACATAATTATTATAGAAATATAACTTGGAAAGTGCTATGTGCCAGAATTATTACAAGACACCTAACAAATATGAACACATTAACTCCTATGATTCTATGAAGCAGGGGTCATATTACAAATGAAAAAACTGAGGCCATGTTCAATAATTTTCCCAACAAAATGCTAGTTCTTTGCCAGAAAGGGGCAGAGCTAGAACCTGGACAAGACACGCTGATCTGTGGCCCATGCTTCTCGTTGTCACCATTTGGCCTAGGAAGAAATTGAGGTGCGGAGAGGTTCAGGCCTCTCGCCCAAATTTGCCATGCCCACTATCTTGGCTCTGTGTTTATATATAACAACTGAGCTGAGATCTTTGCAGCCTTCTCCTTTCTAAGTTTTCTATGGCTCTTTCTTGAAATCGACTCAGGGATCATCCCACTGGGGAGTGCTCTTGAACCAAGCCCTCTTTGTTCTTGTATCTGTCCAGCGGTCACCAGGAAAGTACCACACGGAATCAATCCATCGACCCCCTTAGGGTAGCGTGGCTTGCCTTCTGCTTTATCAGACTCAGATACACTGCTTGGCTTAGATTGCCTAGTTGGTTTACCTGCTATCGATCCCCCCAACCCACTCTCTAGACTGCTTAGGGGACTCTGGACAGAGTTGTATGAAACTGCTATAAAATAAATCTGCCGCAAAAGAGACTCTTTCCTTGCAGCCATCCCAGGAGGTCCTGAGAGATGCACTGTCTAGCCTTCTTGCTTTTTTCCTTGAGGTCTTAAGGGAGCAGCTAGGTTTAGCATTCTGGAAGCAGCCCCCAAACACGGTCTGTCTCCCATTAAGAAGCTTGGGATGGTTTTGAGTTAACAAACCATCCCTAATGTTCTATAATTTGTTCTGTCCTGCAGCCTCTGGAATTGAGAGTCATAAGGCTGAAATGGAATGCATTCTGGATAAGAACAAATAAGTACTTATTTTTTTTTCCTTACCTTTTTCTAAGAAGCTAAATGTTCATTCATTCATAATCTCTGGGTTTTCTTACTACAAAGACATCTACATTTCAGAGTCTGGGATACAGAAGACTCTCATCACCTTCAAAATAGGCCACTTGATTCTACTAATGGTCCACAGAACTATTAAAAGTATCATGGACTACAGCTGGTCTGCATTTTAGGCCTGGCATGTTTGTATGTGGAAGAGATGGGCCAGCTCCTTCCATAGCCAGGCATGGTTCTATATGCCAAACAGGAAAGGACTCATGGCAAAGGGGACATCTCAGCACAATTTTGAAGGAGGAAAAGGAGCAATCACAGAGATGCTGAGAAAGACAAGTGTAGAGGCCAGGAGGCTCACATGTGGCTGCCAGGGGGGCCAGGAGCTGCAAGAGCTACTGGTCTTGAGCCAGTGGTCTCGACCTCTGGGTTCTGTAAAGACCGAGGCTGGCTTCACCCAGTGTGAGATCCTACTGTGATGTTATGGAGTCCCAGAGACAGGCCAGGACTCATGAGACAGTGGGGGCTGTCTGGATGCTGGTGAAAATCTGCTGCAGGGGTCCTGCTCAGAAGCAAGGACCAGTTAACAGGTCAGTACAATGATCCATGGGGTTTGAACCATGCTGGTAGTGGTGAGAACTGGTCACTTTCTGGATACATGAAAGGTGGAGCCAATTGGATCATCTTGCATTTACTTATTTACTGTCTTCCCTACTAGTTTTTCACTTTCTTAGAACAGCCTGGTCTGCTTTGTCCTTTGCATCCTCAGGGCCTAACACAGTACCTGGGGAAGAATTTACAAAGATCTGCTAAGTAAGTGAACGGACCTGCCGAAGGTCAAAGTGCTGCTAAGCGGCTGAGCTAGGATTCCTATTCAGGCCCGTTTGCCTCTGAAGCCCCAGTTCATAGTCACTGTGCTTACTGTGTCTAGTGACATTACTTTTTAGCAGGAATAATCCCCCCCACTCTAAGTTATACCCAGTGTAATAACACATTTCTCAACATCTGAACAAGATACATTGATCTGATGTATACTATTGACATATGAAAATCAAGGGTCAGAGGTGTTCAGAACCCAAAAAGCTCTTCCTCTTCTCTTTTCCTTCCTCTCCTCCCCTCTCTCCCTCCCTTCTTCCCTCCCTCCTTCCCTTCCTTCCTCCCTTTCTCCCTCCCCCCTTCCTCCGTCCCTCCCTCCCTTCCTTGTGGTACTGGGGATTGAACTCAGGGCACTATATCTCCTAGCTATACCACCAAACCCCTTTTTTATTTTTGTTTTGAAAGGGGGTCTCACTAGGTTGCTGAGAGCCTCACTACATTTCTGAGGCTGTCCTCGAACCTGGATCCTCATGTCTCAACCTCCCAAGTACTGGGATTACAGGTGTGCAACACCACACCCAGATGCTTTTTCTTATTTCACTGTGATCTTAATTCTGCTTTTGACTAGTGTATGTGCCCGTGCACAGAATTTGTCTGGGAAAATAGTATATTAATAGCATTGTTTAGTTAGACAAAGCACATGCATGGAGAATTCCTTTTTGTAGTTCTAAAGAAAATAGAAAAGGAGGCAAGGAAGCAGTTTTTAAGAACTGGACAGGTCAGAGCAGAGGGGTGGGCACAAGCAGGTGAACAATGGAATATTTTATAAAATAGTGTTAGTCAAGATGAGGCATGGATTCTGAGCAAAGCAGATTTGTCTAGAATGTACGGTGATCCACTTACAAATGAAAAACAGTAACAAAAACCCAAGCAGCTCTCCAACAGAGAAGAGCAGGTGGCCGCAAAGCATAGGGTCTTCTAGAGGCCTTGAAGTGTCACCTCTTTATGACATGCTACACACCCTTCAGCAACTACTCAAATTCTCTGTCTCAGTTTCCTCATCTGCAACATGAAATAAAATATTACTCATCTCCTAGGATTATAAAATCAGGATTAAATGAATCAGCACATGGGAACCATTTAGAACAGCGCCTGGCTCTTATTGATAGTTCACTCTTACTGAACACCTCTCACTCTACCTAGTGGTTTGGTCTCTCACCTCCATGCCAACAAATACAACAGGCCACCCTTATCCATGGACAACTGTGGATCTATAAATGTTACGATTACAGATTTATAGATTGTTAATAATATATAAATATTAAGCAAAAAATTCCAGAAATAAACTCATTAAATTTTAAATAGCTGTTACTATAGTATAGTGTTAATTATTCTTTTTTAATATCATTGTTGTTACTCTTTTACTGTGCCTAATTTTTAAATTAAACTTTATCATAGGTATATAGGGGGAAAGACACAGTAGGTATAGGGCTCGGTACTATCTGTGGGTTCAGGTGTCTACTGGGGTTCTTGGATGTATCACCTACGGATGAGGGGGACTACTGTATATCTACAGTCTTCTCAACTTCTTCAGGAAGAATTAAAAGGGGGATTCCTTTTTGGTGGTTGGGTCCAGCATTGTTTCATCATCCCAAGGTTCAAGAGAGATGAACCTGGAGTCATACTACTAAGAATAGACGTGAAGCTGGCTATGGTGATGGGGAATATGAGGTTGGGATGAACACACTTGAGAACGCTGATACATATTTATGAGTGTTATAACTACAGCTTTTAAGAAATTCTGAAAATTCATGGCAATACCTAAACAATAAGTTGTTATTATTTCATTACAATTATAAATAATTATCCTATTTAATCTATCTGACTTGCAAGGGACAGCACCTATGGATTATTGGAGTAATTCTCTCAGATTAATATAATCCCTCCTATGGATAGGTACCAAGTAATAGATGGAATCCATCGGGACTTTGGCTTCTGTCTCACATCATAGCAGTAAGCTAGGAAAATATAGTCTCCCTGTACAAATTAGCCTTTGTGTTACTAGTAAATCTTTCTCTTCTTAAGGGACAGGACATGCTCATTAAAGACCCAGAGGTCAGGCTAGCACAAACCTTAAGTTGACAGTAATAGGGCAGTTGTGAGTTACTTCACAACACAGCATACCATAATAAAGTGACAAAGGGCTCTCAGTGAACATGAATCTTTTTTTTGGGGGGGGTTGAACCCAGAAACATACTACCACTGACCCACAACCCAGCCCTTTATATTATTTTGAAAGAAGGTATGGCTAAATTTCTGAGGCTGGTCTCGAACCTGTGACCCTCAGCCTCCCAATACTGGGATTATGTGCCACTGTGCCCAGCTAACATGAGTCTTTTTAAATATGATTTGACACTGAAAAGTCACTCATGGTCTCCTTGAACATTTATCTTGTTTCTCCACTTTGTGAAGTTTCAGTTAAGACACAGACCTAAAGTAATTAAAGATATGAAAACCTATGAAACACCATTAAAGTTCTGTGGCCAGTAGATACCTATTAAGGAATCGCTCCCAGTCAGAGGTTCGTATTTTATTGCTATGGTCGAATGCGAGCTCCTAAGATTCATAGGTTGCAATCTAATCACCAATGCAATGGCATTAAGAGATGGGGTCTTTGGAGGGTGATAGGGTCATGAGGGCAGAACCCTCATGAATGGGATTCATGCCCTTATAAGGAGCTGAAGAGACCAGAGTTCTTTCCGTTTACATTGTGAGGATACAATAAAATGATGTCATTTAAGAGCCAGGAAGTGAGCCTGCTGGCCTCTTGATCTTGGACTTCCCAACCTCCAGAGTCATGAGAAACAGATTCTGTTGTTGAAGCTACTTAGATTATGGTATTTTGTTATAGCAGCTCAAATGTACTAAGACATTTATTTTGCAGAAAACTTTTAAAAAGCCCTCAAAATCATAGTTGGATATTATTTTATTTGGGGTTGCTGCTGGGAATATACTGCTAGAAATTGCTCCCCGGTGTAATGGGACCAGCATTTATCTGGAATAGGACAGGATCAGGCTGGGGCATGCCATGGTTGAGAGCCATAAATCCACAAGGAAAGCCTGGGAGCCTGGCCCAGCGAACCTGCACACTATCCTACACCCTGCAAAAGTTAAGTCACCCCCAGGTGACTTTTAGCTCAAGTCACAGATTGCAATACCTCAGACTTTGGAAGTCTCATTATATCCAAGGTGAAAGTCACATTTTTCCAACAATGAATTAAAACACACGTGTAAAAATTGCTAAGTAAGCTGCTCATGTGCAGATAACAACTTTAAACTTTCATGTTGTTAATAATTTTGAATTGTACTAAGAACAACTCAAACATGATTGTAGTTTTAAACAAATGGCCTTTTGCTTGAAGTAGAGCTAACCCAAACTATGAGTTTCCATGAGTGAATTTATTTCATTTATGTCATTTAAATAAAACATGCAAACTGCCTAGAAAAAGCCCAGGCACGAACTAGTTGCTAGGTGAGTGGGTGGGGGACCACAGAGTCCATCCCTCAATCATTTTTTTTTTTTTTTTGCGGTACCGGGGATTGAACGCAGGGGCGTTCTACCTCCGTGCTACACCCCCGGCCCTATTTTTTATACTTTATTTTGAAACCGGGTCTCACGAAGTTGCGGAGGGCCTCACTAAGGAGAGAGAGAGAGAGAGAGAGAGAGAGAGAGAGAGAGAGAGAGAGAGACAGGGAGAGAGAGAGTGAGAGAGCTGAGGCTGGCCGCAAACCCGGATCCTCCGGTCTCCGCCTCCCAAAGTACTGGGATTACAATCATGCGCCACCACGCCCGGCTCTTCCCTCAATCATTTCTTATTGTTGGAGAGAGGGGGCTGGTGCATACTTGGGTGAACCTAGAAAACAGAAGCTTATGTTCTTTCACTCACTCATCCTATGTTTATTTAGGGATTGAACAAGTTTGTTTAGATCAGCATTTCTGATGGAATCTTTTAAGAACAGTTCACCAATGGCTGGCCCTCTCTAGTCATAGATTCAGCCAACTACAGACAGAAAATATTTGAAAAGACAATTGAATCTTGTCTGACCATATACAGACTTTTATCTTGTTATTATTTTCTAAACAAGATAGTTTAACACAGCATTTACACTGTGTTGGGTAATATAAGTAATGTAGAGAGGATTTAAAGTATACAGGAGGATGTGTGCAAATACTATGGCACTTTATTTAAGGGAATGAATATCGATCAATTTTGGTATCTGACCTGGAACCAATTCCCCTTAAAGGTAGTTTCATGTCTCAATTTATTGATAATTTGTGGCTATTACAGTAATTAATATAAAACACTGTCTATAGATGTCTACTGCTTTTAGATTTCTGGTGTTCCATATGGAATCAGGCTCTTAGCTATTAATTGTCATTATTTTCACGGCCAGAAGTCCCTACCCCTTCATGGTTATTCTTACTTGTAATTTCCTTCACAACTCCTGCCTCTCATCTACCAAGTTAAAAAAGCTGGACAGCTAAATTTTTAAAATACACATTAAACATAAGCCAGTGAGGTAGTGAGTGAAGATTTGGAGTGAAGGGCACACTTTTGTGCTGTCATGGGGAGGGAGTCTTTTGAGCTCGGAATTAGCTTTTAAATTTATAGGCAAACGAGGGTCGGGCTGGTGCATCATTGATGTGTGTAAGGCGGCTTTGTGTTTGCAAAAGGAGACCCATAGACTTGCACATAAAAATGCTTTATAAGAATTAATTCATGTATGATTACAATGCACCAATAAAAAAGAAAAAGAATTAATCCATTTACATTATTCAAAAGTCTAGTATTTTTCCTAAGATAAAATTTGCAAATTGCAATAATCAAGTAATCCCATTAAATCAATTTTATAGAATTATGAATAATGTTCTCTTGGGCAGTAAAGTTCTGAAATAAAACTTAGAAGGTTTATGTTTGGCCTGTTATAATTTGGAATCTACTCTCCCACAGCATCCTTTATGGCTACTTTATTTGAGGAATAATGACCACTGAGGTTTTCACTTCTGTGTCTCTCCTTAAAGTGGCAAAATTTAACATTATCATTCAAATAACAAATTAAGCACCTAATATATAATTCACTTTCTGTGGAAATTTTCTCAAAATCTGAAAAAAAGTGGTTGCTGTAATCTAATTTTCTGCCCTCTGTTGTTTTGTATATGGAAAAGAAAAAGGAGGAGGAGGAAGAGGTGGAGGAGGAGAGGAATGAAGGAAGGAAGGAAGGAAAGAAGGAAGGAAGGATATTTGGCTACTAATACAGTTGAAATTAAGTTTTAAAATAAAATTTTCAGAATAAAAAATCCTTAGTCAAGGGCTCTAAGTCTCAGGAAGAATTTTTAGTTCTATTGTACAACGTGGTGAATATAGCTAGTAACAGAAGATTGTACATTTCAAAATTGCCAAGACAGTAAATTTGAAATGTTCTCACCACAACAAATTTAAATCATTTGAGGTGATGGACATGTTAACTCGCTTGATTTAGTTACTGCATAATGTATTAATAAACTATAACATTGCTTCATACCTTAAAAATCTATACAGTTATAAACTGTCAATTTACAATAAAAAAGGAAAAGGGAATAAGAAAAAGAATGCTATCAGGTAAAATATCTTTGAAATACTTTCACTTAAAACCAAATTAAATTTTTATTATACATAAATCAATATAACATTTGTTTCATATTTTCATGTATGATCCTAACACATATACCTCCTGAGCTGTTTAAATCAGCCATTGAGCCGGGCGTGGTGGCACACGCTTGTAATCCCAGTACTTTGGGAGGCGGAGACTGGAGGATCCGGGTTCGCGGCCAGCCTCAGTTCTCTCTATCTCTCTCTCTCCCTGTCTCTCTCTCTCTCTACTTAGTGAGGCCCTCCGCAACTTCGTGAGACCCGGTTTCAAAATAAAGTATAAAAAATAGGGCCGGGGGTGTAGTTCGGAGGTAGAACGCCTCTGGGTTCAATCCCTGGTACCGCAAAAAAAAAAAAAAAAAAAATCAGCCATTGATACTCTGAAGAAATTTAAATTTTAATCATCTTAACCAGTTTCTTTCCTTTTTTCTGAACAATCTAAAATGCATATCAGTGTCATAAAGTATCATATCATCTGGATAAACACAGATTTCTTTCTCCTTTTTTTAATCATATCATTTAGCATACTTTTGGTTTTGGGCAAGTTAGACTAATAAGTACAATCCTCCCCACCCAGCCCTGCCAAAACAAATGAATATGGCAATAGAATCATCTACCTTGGAGGGTTTCTTTGAATAAATAAGTCTGCATTGTACAAATATTTTCTAAAACAGATACTAAATAAATAGCAGAATGAATTCCTATTAGCTCCAAGTCACAGATATTTCTTTGCACAGAAGCTTCCAGTATTTGCGGTACTCCCTATCTCAATTTTTGAGGGAATTCTGTGCCCCTGCGTTGTTTTGTAGGTATAGATGAAAGGGAAGAACCGTCACAGGAAACACAGAGGGCACGGTGTTCTGAATTTTCCACTTGACCCTGTCCCCGAGCCCCTCGCTGCAGCCTCTGAAAAAGTCAACTGAGGGCTGGAGCTGCAGCTTAGGGGTACAGACCTTGTCCAGCAGGTGGGAGACCCTGGGTTCCGTCCCCAGCACCATGGGGAAAGAAGCAAACCGAGTAAGTCATATTGAAGTGTTCTCGCCAGACCTGACTCATTCCCAAAATGAATTAGTTGCATGGAGAGTCGGGTTAATAGGAAGGCAGTAGGATGTTATTTATTCTAAGGTCAAAAACCCCAGCAGCTATAATACCACTCCTGGGTTTCTTTCCCAAAGGATTGAAATCAGAATATTACAGTGATCCATGCATATCCATGCTTATAGCAGCACGATTCACAAAAGCCGAATCATGGAACCAGCCTAGGTGTCCACCCACAGATATATGGGTTACAAAATTATGGGATATATGCACAATGGAATTCTACGCAGCAATAAAGAAGATCAAAATTATGTCATTTACAGGAAAAGAGAGGGACCTGGAGAACATTACGTCAGTCAGAAAAGTGAAAGGCCGTATGTTTTCTCTCATATGTAGAAGTAGGGAGTAATGTGGATACGAGAGAGACTTTAGATAATGGAGGAGAACCCCGAGTGGAGATGGGGGGTCTAGAGAAGGGTGGTATTGGGGTGGAGGGAGAATTAATGAGGGAAATACTGCCACTGAAGTAAAGTACGTATGTGAACTTACCAATGCCAATCTCAATATCATGTATGAGGAAGAGGAGGGAGAAGGGAGGGGGCCCACCAAATACTGTGTGCACGTATGTCCCTATCGCTATGAACTACATAGTGATGTGAGACTACAGTGCACCGATAAAAGTATTAAATCCAAAACCAACACCAAAACAAACAAACAACAACAACAAAACAAAAAACAAAACCCAGCAGGCAGGCCGATGGCTCTGGCAAAGGTACAACCTTCTGTCTTTCTGATGGCTCTGGGCATGCCGCTGGCCCTCTGGGTTCCCCACCGGGTCCCGGGCACCTTGCCGCCGTCTGGGATTCCTGACCTCGTTTCCCTGTCTACCCTCCTTCAGTTGTGGGGTGCAGCGCACAGGGGAGCAGAGCTGAGGAGAGTGGCTGCCAGCAGGCTCTTCTTCTCTCCACGCCGCCGGGCCCGCGACCAGAAAGGTACCCGTGCAGGATGAACACCTTGGGAACGGAAACTGCCATTTTTTGGTGCCATTATTAGAAATAGCTACTGTGCCTTTCTTTAAGCCCAGAAAGTTAATTGAGCCCTTAGGAGTTCTATTTACATAGACCCGCACACCATGGCCAAATGTGTATGGCAGAAAATTATTCCTGAAAATATTATGTTAAATTTGTCAAATCAGATTTTAGTCTTGCTTGCTGCCTACAGTTAATGGGTAATTGGCTCAATTTTTCATTCATTCTCTCATTTGGTCCTCCCATAGACACTCAGGTACGGAACAGGGGCTGCAGGCCAAGCCTGGTGCGGGACATTTGGGGTGGGGTAGAAGTGACAAACAGGTAAGACGAGGAGCACATGGTGTGGGGTAAGATAAAAAAATGCAGGAGGTGGACTAGAATAATGCGTGATATACTATAAAAGAGGTCAATGAGAAATAGCACTTCATCCAAATTCCACTGTTTACTCCTAGCTAGATGCAGAATGGGGAGCCTCAGTTTCCCCCGTGTTAGAGTCCGTGACAGGGTTGAAGAGCGTTGTTGGCTGGGTTGACATCACTCTCGTCACAGCTTGGCATCCCACAACATGTCAAGGTGACGAAGCAACGAAGTTCCTGGGAAGGGTGGGAGAGAATTCCTCAACCTCTGAACTTGGGCTCATTAAATGGTGAAGTGGAAGAAGGGACAGGCACTCTGAGCAGATGGGACAGTCGGAGCCAAGTCGGGACCCATGAGAAGCAGACCAGAGAGGGCAGGGGTGTGACGGTTGTTGGGCGAGGTGAGACGAGCAGGTACTGGGGCCTGAGAGGTTGGGGTGGATGGGGCAGGCTGGGTTCCTGGAACCAGTACAGCTTCTTGCTTTCTGCAGAGCAGCTCAAGCCATGACTCCAGCACTCAGAGCAGAGGACACCAGGCCGGAAAGCCCGCGGGGGCTGCTCTCTGACTTTGGGGCAGGAGCATCAATGATTCTAAGATATTCATTGTCCTGAATATGCCAGAAACCCTCCCCTGGGGTTCAAGCTGGGGGACGGGCTCCTGGTGCTCATTTAGGTCGGGGGACATCGGCTGCCTTTCTGTGCACCTGCAACTGTCTTGAAGGTCTCACCACGTCCCTGCTGCCTCAGTTTCTCCTTTTCCCTATTCCTAAAATTGCCCTTGATTACGGATGGAAGTAAAAACAACTTGAATCTGAGAACTGGCAAAGGATCTTCCAAGTCCACGATTCTGGCTGCCATCTTTGCTCTCCCTTGTGTTTTTCTGATGCCCCATTGTTCCTTACAGTAATCCTCACCCCAGACTCAAACCAAAATATTTTGGAGTTAGAACTTTGAGGGTTTTGTTTGGGGAAATAAAGGCGATGACTATGAGAAAATATATTAAATGAAAAACGATTTGCAAATTCATGTATACAAAGAGAGAAGGTCCCTCAAAGAACAAAACTAGTTTCCGCGCTCCGTGTTGGCTAAGGAAGTTACTCTGGTAAAAAGTTAGAGAAAGCAGCGCGGGAAGTCAAGTTCCCACTCTCCAATTTACTCTGAGCTATGTTTAAATCAGTTGCATTCCCTGAACATGATTAAACCAATCTTTAAAAGCACAAACATTCCCCAAACAAGGCTTTTCATTACCGTATGTAACCAAGCATGCTGTGGGTACGAGGCCCCTCTGCGCTCCACGTAATCATGCGGTATCCGCCGCGGGCATGCTGGGGGCGCTGGGGACAGCTTCCCAAACTGTAATCAAGCTTCCTTTCTCTAACACAAGCCATTGTACAGGATCTGATGCATTAAAAATAATCCAGAGGCTCTTGATATTATTCATTAGACCAACATCTTTCAAAACCAACCAATTTCGAGGTTTTAAATTATAGGTATATATTACAAGGTTGAACGATACAAGTTTTAATTATTTCAGAATTTTTAAAATCAAAACATTCTGCACACATACTACAGGATACACCATGAATCCCACATCTTGTTGACTGAAACTAGCAAAGAAGACTGCATTTCTCTCCCCCCCAAGAGACTAGAACTGTCATTAAACCTTGCTGTGTATAATGCAGCAGTTTGGCTATTTGCCTATACAGCATACTACTGGAGGCTTCTTTTAAAATAAAGGAAGAACAAAATAAACTTTTATGTTGTAAATTTTTGTCACTAAACAGTACCCCAGAAATGAGTCTCTGAATAGTTACTTTGGAGACTTTTTGAAATTTAAAAGCAACCAAAATTAGAAGATCAAAGGAGGTCTAGAAGCGACAAGGCATCAATGTCTGCAATCGGCCCTGCTTATCTGCAGGTCCTGCGTCCATGGAGCCAATCAATGATGGATCAAAAATAGGGGAAAAATTAGTGTCTTGACTGAACATGTACAGACCTCCCTGCCCCATGCTCATATTCCCTCAACAATACAACTATTTATGCAGCACTTAGATTGTATTAGGTATCATATAGCTAATATAGAGATGACAACGTATATAGGAAGATGTGCGTAGCTTATGTGCAAATTCTATGCCATTTTATATAGGGGACTTGAGTATTAAACATTTCGGTATTCAAGGGGAGTCCCAGAACCAATCATACACAGATACCAATGGGGAACTGCCTTTAAAAGGCTACCAAGTACCTGAAAATACTGATAATATTAAAAGTATGTGTGAATTAATTTTTCAGTAATACAAAATTCAAATGGCAGCAGGATCTGTTTTCCATTATAGATTGTCCTTGCTTTGCAAGGTTATTACTATAAAAATAATCATATAAATGAAAACTGCACAATTTGTATAGCTTTCAGTAGCAGAAGTTGTAATTGTGCTGTGACCTTTAAAGCTTTTGTCCACCTTCACTGCAGTAAGAGTCTCTAGAAACAAGAACTAGAACCACGGTGGTGTCGACATCCCACTACTTTTGTACCCATTTGATTCAAACTTCAATTCCAGCATTATCATTTTTCATTACTCTGCTGCACTCCTGAATCTGTTGGCCAATTCTCTCTTTTATGTATCTATTTGTGTAAGAATGCACATGAGTTATCACTGAGACGAGGAGGCAAGACAACCACGCCCCTTCCTGTCTGTGTGCGACCCCGAAGTGCGGAGGACCACAGACCCAACGCTGGAAACATGGGAAGAAGTGCTGGGATTGGCCTTGGCTCATGAGTGAACGCCCACTACTTACCCAGCGATCTGTGGACCGAGGAGCTAACGAGGAGGTCTCTACTTTGTGCAATTACAATTATGATCTGATGGCAACTGGAATTTGAACTGTGGTGTTTGGAGAGGATTCTGTTGAACTAAAGTGTGGTCGCAGAAATTCATGCACATAGGAACCTTGTAAAGCAGAATAGCAATGAGGTGGAGTTCAGATCCACCAGACATATCCAACTCCACGGGCTACAGCAGAATATTTCGTATCTGTCTATGCTGAGGCAACAACGACCAAGTCCTCAAGCTTTGCAGATGCATTCTGAGTTGAAAAAGGCATCTGAATATAGGAAGAATGAAGGGAAAAAAAGCTGAAAATTAATTCAACCATCCTTTTAAAGGCAATAGAGGGCGGCCCAACAAAACAATGGCCGGCACTAAGTGGTCTATATCCATTGTGTCACTTGAGCCACACAGCCCTGAGGAAACGGAGACCAAGAGACGTGACTGGCTTGCTTGCCAAGACCACCCTGCCAAAAGGGGGTAGGGCGGTGATGGAGCCCAGGTGTACCGACTCCAGAACTTGTTCTCCCAATTTAGGTAACAAGGAGCCCAAAGCAATTTCAGGAAAATGGCGAGAGTCTTATAAACTGCTGTGCCACCATACAAAACCAATACCACCTGAGGCACCTCGTCCACTTGCTAGAACAACTCGTGGGTGGCATGGTTGATGTACACCCATCTGAACAAGCACTCACCTTCTGGAACAGGCGATGGAAAAGACGTTTACTTCTTGAAGAACTGCTGGTATAGAAACTCACTGCTTACGTGTCGATAATGAGATGCACTCGATGCAAGATTACTCAATTAAAATTAAACCTGTATTCCCTAACCATGGGTCTTTGGTTTTCTCAATTAATAAAGTAGTTTTTGTTTCCCCTCAAGCTGGGCACAGTGGTGCATGCCTGTAATCTCAGCTACTTGGGAGGCTGAGGCAGGAGGATTACAAGTTTCAGGCCAGCTTGGGCAACTTAGTGAGACCCCATCTCAAAATAAAAAGTAAAGGGGCTGGAGATGTAGCTCAGAGGTCGAATACTCTGGGTTCAATCCCTAGAACTGCCAAAAAAAATAGCAAAAAAAAAAAAAAGGTGGTGGTTTTGTATCCTTTAAGAAATCACTGAGCCTGTCATCTGAGAATCTTTTGTAGAATATTACTTCAAACGATGCAATTTTATTATGATTGGTTGTATTTGCACATAAACAAACACAATTTCAAATATTTTTAAAAAGAGCCATAAAAGGCAATTGGACATGATGACTTTTTGAAAACACCTCTCACATAAAAACAAAGATTAGTAGAAAATTATGGAGAGTAATTATTTCAAAAATAGTTAAAAATATTGTCTTACAACATAGAAGGCTGCAAGCAAGTTATCACAGGTCTCCTTTTAACATTTACAATAAATTTTACATGTTATTTTAAAAATCAACAATCACTGGGCATAGTAGCACAGGCCTGTAATCCCAGAATATGGGAGGCTGAGAGAAGAGGATCACAGGTTCAAGGCCACCACACAGCAATTTAGCAAGAGTGTTTCAAAATAAAAAATAATAAGGGCTGGAGGTGTAGCTCAGTGGTATAACACCCGTGGGTTCAATTCCCAGTACCATACAAAAATAAAAATAAAAATCTACAACCACTATCCTTTAATCCAGTTCCATTCCACACCCCAGTCTTCCCCTCCCTCATCCCCAGATACAAAGAGGCTAAACAAGAAAACGGTTCATATATACAAGGACACATTTACATTTCATTTTTTATTTGTAGTTTCAGTAGATGATTTTCTACTTTGTGTTGGGAGTCAGCCTGCTCTCAGGTGTTCTGCAACCCTCTATGAGACTTCCTTAAAAAGTGCTGTGCACAAGGTTGTAAGAGTTTGTTGCAATTCTTGGAGAAGGGGTGGGACAACACTGTCCCTTCCTATCACACAATTCCATCTTACACTGCCAAGAAACACCTAATCCAATCAGTTTTTATGTTCACAGGTATACCTTGAAAGACTAGTGCTGCAGAAAAAAATCCTAGCATGAAATACGAGTATGCAGAGACGCAAAGGTTAGGGTGCTAGATGGAGAGTTCAAAGGTCTCCTTTGGGATGGGGGTGTAGCTCAGTGGTAGAGCGCTTGCCTAGCATGCGTGAGCCTGCGTTCCATCCCCAGCCCTGCAACAAAAGGAATCTCCTTAGTCTTTCATTTGTTCACTTAGCAAACACATACTGAGGAAGCCCAGCTCAAGGCAGAGAGAAATGAGTCAAGGAATAAGACGGTTGCAGCTTCTATGGGATAGCCCTCCAGTTGGGTAAGGCAACCAGATGATTATGTCTGAGTGTAATGAACGGTGTTTTGGGTCTAGGAAGAGAGCGCCACAGAGTTTCAAGGTGAGGCACTAAACCAACGGTGTGGGGCTGGGGGAGGTGGGGAGAGAAGGGGCTGTCTAAAAGTGGTGATCCAGTTGGGTTTTGAAGGACAGGAAGTTCCCTTGAATCCTTATTCACCTTCACACACATCCTATGGAGGCTTGGGGATAGGATGTGCTGGAAAATGTAAAACTCTTACAACAAATTTTGGTGCCTTTACATCACCTGGAAGGGGTTAAAGTTTATTATTTCAGGGTTTATTATCAAGGCTGGTGGGTGTGTCTGGGAAAGGACATGGGGTGTTTGCCTATAGAAACACATGCCCTTCCCTATGTACTGCATTCATTGAGCTAACTGCATGAACCTATCATACTTCTTTACAATGTCCAATTAATTTTGAGGACTAAATATTCCCTTAAATAAAATAAGGTATGCGTGTGTGTATGTGGTACGGGGGATTGAACCCAGGGGGTTCTACCTCTGAGCAACACCCCCAGCTCTTTTTATTTTGAAACAGTCTTGCTAAGTTGCTGAGGCTGGCCTTGAACCGGCCATCCTCCTGTCTCAGTCTCCCAAGTATGGGGATTACAGGCATGCACCACCATGCCCGGCTATAAGTTCATTTTGCTTTGCAAAGTTTTTATTGAATAGATCTTTTTATAGTGAGTATTGCACTACTTAACATCGCACATATGAAGATTATGACTGACTTCTCTAAAGCACAGATCTGATCATATTGTGCATCTTAAACGTATCTCATGGTTTCGAAGTTTCTAGCTAGAGTGACTGCTCAATGTTTAACCTAGTTTATGGCAGTTACTGTACCAGGAGCCTTATTTTTGAGAAGGTAGGCTGTGTAGAACTGGAGATGTGCAGCCCCTGGGAAGAAGGGAGATGGAGAGGCTCCCACTGAAAAAGTGTAAAATAAGAATTGATATAAGCAGAGACTGCACTGGGGGGCAGGAGGAAGAATTCAGGCTGATGGAGGCAGACAGCGGGCTCCTCAACTCAGCTCAGCCATCTTACTCCGTTAAGATCTTGGTGGAAACCAACATTTACGCAACAAATGCA
Source organism: Glis glis (assembly GCA_004027185.1). NCBI lineage: Eukaryota > Metazoa > Chordata > Mammalia > Rodentia > Gliridae > Glis > Glis glis. The sequence goes on from PVJS01016947.1 coordinate 21,601, forward strand.
ATTAGCTCCATAGTAATACTTGCCCCAATAAATTCTTTTCCATGGTGAGGAATCACATCACAGGGTCTGCAGTAGTTTGCTACATTTAAAAAATTTAAAAAATGTAGTTTGCTACATTTAAAAAATACTGTAGCCAGGTATGGTGGCTGATGCCTGTAATCCCAGTATTTGGGAGGCTAAAACAGGAGGATCAAATGTTCCAGGCCAAACTCAGCAACTCAGCAAGACCCTCAGCAATTTAGTGCGACCCTGTTTCAAAATAAAAAAATAAAAGGGCTGGGCGTGCAGCTCAGGGATAGAGTGTCCCTGGGTTCAATCCTCAGTACCACACACACACACACTAAACGAAAACATGTATATATATTGGTACTGGGGATTGAACCCAGGGGTATTCTACCTCTGAGCTACACCCTCAGCCTTATTTTAGTTTTTATTTTGAAACAGGATCTCATTAAGTTTACTGGGGGCCTTCCTGAGTTGCTGAGGCTGGCCTCAAATCTGTGATCCTCAGGTCTCAGCCTCCCAAGTAGGGATTACAGGTGTGCACACCATGCCCAGCAATATCTATCATCCATCTATCTATCTATCTATCTATCTATCATCTATCTATATCTATAATATATCTATGTATCTATATATTCTTCATCAGCTAATTTAGATATAATCAGGAAAATCAGACATGAGGAACATGTAATGTTATTGAGGATCAAACTATATGGAAAGATGGTAAATCCTCTAGCATTAAAATCAAATGACACAGTAAGAACCCAGTATGCTGTGAATTGATGATTCCCCAATTTTTTGCTCTCCAACAGAACTGTGGGTCACCTCTTCCAAGTTCTGTCAGTCAGGGCTGCTCTTGCTGGAGCTGAGGCAGGATGGCTCACTCTGTACTACCCTGGAGCAGAGGCAAATTCATTTGCAGTCTGGGTCTCTTAACATCTTCACTCTGCTTTTCATGTAAACACATTCTCGAAAAGTGTTGGTGAACAGCACTGTTGCATGAAAGGAAGAGTAAGGTGTAGGGGTCTGGAAATGAACTAGAAGTAGCGTTCATGTTGAAGATGTCCTCCTTTCACGGTCTAGATCGTATGTTCTCAAAGTTATCCATACCACCCCTGAGGGATGCTGGACTGATCCGGGTGGGGGGAGGGGGCAGAAGTAGCTTAGGTACAATTTGGGGAGGATGTTGAATAAAAATAAGGGGGTGGTGGAAGTGCCTGGGGTGGGTGAGGAGCTGAGCAACTGTTTTCCAAAAAGGGGGCAGTAAGCCCAGAAGTTTATGCTCTAGATATAGGGCCTGAGCACCTGTTATTTATTTTCTAGCAGTGCTGGGGATCAAACCCAGGAGCTCACACTTGCTAGGTAAGTAAGTGCTCTACACTGAGCTACACCCCCAGCCCTTGAGCACCTTTTAAATAGCACAAGTACAAACTGGCCTATGCTACAGCTCCAATTACTGCTTTAGTGTCTCCCCCAGGGAGTAAACAAAGCCTGTGTCTTGGGACTCCAACTAAGACAGTTACTATGGCCTCACGGCTACAGGCACAGACCTGTGGCTTCAAGAAAAGGGTACAAACAAGAGGTCCAAATAATAGTGAGCCAAGAGAAGCCAGCTGCACTTAGAGTCATGGCTGTCTTACTGTATGGTGATTTCAACTCACCATGATTAAATTACAATACAGCGGAGTATCATAAAGAAGTTAATTCTTAAGATGTGGAAAATATTAGACTCTGGAGGAAATCAGTTTATCTAGATTAGAAATCAATATGGCTCTAATTAATAAATGCTTTAGTTCATTTTGATTAAGTATGCATTACGGTCAGCATGGTTAAAAAAGAAAACAAAAAGCTATTCTTGGATTAAAATAAAAATTACCATTTGATGAAAAGGTTAAGAAGATGTTTAGAGATTTCACTACCATCTGGGAATAACAACTGCTGGTATGAGTTTGAAGCAATTAATTGATTCTCTGAATGAGCTTAAGATAGCATGATCTGAAATAAATGGACCCTCCAAGTATAAGAATGATCTGACTGCCTGGTGGAGCAGGCCGAGGAATAAATGCTCGAGACTTTATTAAATGCATCCACACCAATGGCATTGATCTGAACACAAGATCTACTTGTAAATCAATGAATGGACTTCAAATATAAAACAAGTTTTATTGTAACAAAAACTTTTAAATGAAGACAGAGCCATAAAACACAAAGCCTCATGAAGCCCACCTCCATGTAGTATCAAGTGGTACATAATAAAAACCACATGTTAAGAAGTAGTATGAAATACATGAGAAATAGATGAGCTCTCTGAAAAGTATTTTCATCTCCATGCATGGAAAGGGTTGGTGAAGAAGTTAGCATAGTTGAATGGAAGCAAAAGTAAGATGTTGTGGTCTGGAAAATATCTCAAAGTAGTTTCTATACTGAGGATTTGCTTTCTTTTCAAATTGCAGATGTAGGGTCTGAGCACCTTTTAAACAGTAGAAATACAAATTGGCCAATGAGATAGCTTGAATTTACTGTGTTAGTATCTCCTCTTAGGGGTAAATGAAGACTGTGCCTTGGAATTCCCACTCGGTTTCTACAGCCTCATAATCATAGGCACAGACTTGCAGCCCCTGGAAAACGGGTACCAAGAGGTACAAACAACGGTGAGCCACTAGACGCCATCTGCCATTTAGAATCATGACTGTCTTATTGGCTGGTAACATCAATCACCATGATTAAATTACACTGTAGTAGAGCACCATCAAGAAATTAATCTTTCTAATATGTATATTAAATAACAATAAATGTTTGCAAATTAATGTGCTATATAAGAGCACCAAGTCTGCCCAGAAGGACAGGAGGGAAGATCAGAACTAAATTATGTATTAAGCAAGAACCCAACAGACTGAATAAACAAACTCTCTTCCCTAGGTTTCAAAGATAAAGTAACTGCAATTATTTAAGTACTTAATTTTTAAAAACTGTAGCAAGTATAATTTTTTAAAACTGCATTTAAATATTTAAATAATACCAATTTATTACTATGTGACCTCCAATATTTCTGTACATCCTCTGAGATGTTATTACTGGTTTTAATTAAGAAATCAGCTGGAATAGAAATACTGCATATAAAATCTACTGTCAATGGGGAAATTATGCATCCTGCCAGCCCAGGGGCACCAGGCACGATAAATACAGCACGGCTCCATAAGGATGTTGCGATGTAAAGACAAAAATAACACATAAACAGCAAAGTATGATTAAATAAAAGTCTATTCTTCCAGCTGAATCTAATGTCCAGCCAAAAACTGCCACAGGGAAGAGGAAGTCTCAGTTAACAGCAACAGAATGTGAGCTCTCCACAGTCGTGTCTCTGCTTAGGTAAGTATTATTATTCATAATATTAAGTGTAATACTGTTCAGATGGGCCTATTTATAATTTGATATGAATGCTTTTTCCAATGATTGCAACTATTAAAAAGCTATTAATATCAGACTTGTTTTCATTTTTTTAAAACTAGTATAGAGTTAATATTCCTGGAACTAGTCAGAAGGGGCTAGAAACTAGTAAGTTGTTACCATGGTAACAGGTCCCTTTGCCACAGAGAGATCATTTCACACTTTCCCTCTAACCCAAAGACCACCTGGGAGAAGGGAGATCCGCATCTGGGGTTTTCAGGGTGCATATCCATGATGACTTTTGGTGAGGTTTTATTTTTATGAGTGCTGAATGGGGCATGTGGTATTAACGTATAAAAGGTACCTAAGCCTCCATTTCTTTTCTTTCTGTTCATTATTAGTCTCGTGACAACCAGGAAATCAGCGTTTCCTGATGGAGGTGGTGCTGAAGTTATCCAGGGATTCCACTTTAATTCATGCTGTGAGTTACGGCCAACCAGATCATAAAATAATGCCTCTGAATCCCGAGGGAGAGGAAGGGTGGAGCCGAAACACTGGACTATGCAACCCCCTTTGTGTGCACCTGTTGCCATCCAGCCGGGGGGCCTTAGAGCGCCAGAGGGAGGGGTGAGTTGTGATAAATGCCCACACGATGACCATGGTCCCCAGCACCAAGCTGGGGGAGAGGCTACCCCAGCTGGAAACAGACATAGAAGATGTTTCCTAACCTGGCAAATCCCAGAACGGGGAGTCTTACAGGGCAAGCTTCTTTAAAGGAAAATGTTTCATTCTGCTTTTCTTCTCATCTAATTCCTGCTGGAGGGGTAAGCGTGAGAATGTTTGCCTTTTGGAGTAGTATTAACATCCGGGCCCCTGTGGAGACTATTTGGTGGGTCCAATAAAGAGCATGATTGGTAGAAGGACCCTCGGGGGGACAGAGGACAGCCACATCCCAACACAGTTCCTATCCCAAGCCTCACAGGATTTGCTACAGTCTGCTCATCTGCGTGGGGTGGATGGACCGAGTGAAAACATCCAGGTATGTGTTTAGGAGAGGGTGAAGTGCTCAGCAAGCATCCAATAAATCTGAACTGCTATAATTATTGTTGTTAATGTTATTAATATTGCTAATAGTAACAGTGAGTGTCCTCTACTAGGCCCTGTGGGGAAAAACTCATAGTCAATCTTATAAATAATGAGATAAAATCACTGAGGTACTCAAAGGAACTCTCAGAAGAGTGAACAAATCCCTTAGGCTTTATTTTGAATAAAATTAGGTAATTGGAGGTCTGCTACCAAATCTTGATAATGTACGAGAAGGTAGAAACCTTATTACATATGTACAAAAGGTAACATTTTCTAAGCAATGCTGTAAATGCAAAAATGATGTCTTTAAAGAAAAATAAGTTTTGATGATGTTTTACTTCTATAAAATGTATTTTAGTGTGTGTGTGTGTATTTTGGGGGGGCACTGGAGACTGAGCATCCCCAGCCCTATTTTATTTTTTATTTTGCAATAGGGACTCACTAAGTTACTGTGCATTCACCTCATACCTGCAATCCTTCTGTCTCAGCCTCCCAAATACTGGGATTACAGGCCTGCACCACTACACCTAGCAGGATGCATTTTTTTTTAAGTGCTAAGGATCGTACCCAGGGCCTCAAGCATGCTAGGCACACACTCTACCACTGAGCTACACCCCTAGCCCTTGGCATGCTTTCTTCTAAAGGGCAATCTTATGATCTAAAAGTAAATAAGAAGCCAGGTGTTGTGGTACACTCCTGTAATTCCAGTACTTGGGAGGGTTGAGATAGGAGGATTACAAGTTCAAGGATAGCCTCAGCAACTTAGCGCGAACCTTAGCAACTTGGTGGGACCTTGATTGAAAAATTGATAAAAGGGGGCTAATTAATAAAAAAATTAGGGCGCTAATTAAAAAATAAAAGGGAGGCTAATAAAAATAAGGGGGCTAATAAAAAGGGGGCTAATTAATAAAAAATTAATAAAAGAAGTATAGCTCGGAGGCAGAATGCCCCGAGTTCAACCCCCAATACCAAAAATATTTAAAAACAAGTAAGAACTATGTGAAATTCTACAATGAATCACTAAGAAGTAAAACATCATTAATATCACCATATCATAACTATTTCTCAAAATCTCTGTATCATATCAATATGAAGTTAGGATGTTTACAGTTTTCTCCAAGTGAGTGTCTTCAAATTGTAGTAATGATTTTGGTCCTTATTTTGGTCTGAGTCCATTTATCGCATGGAATCAATTAATCTCGAAGTAAAAATCATGGCTGCTAATAGGAAAAAAAGAGTGTGGAGGGAAAGAAAAGTGCTCTGGGTGGTGAAGGTAAGGCCTCTGAGTTCAGCTCCTATTACGTCTTTTTGTGGGAAGCAAAAACCATAGGAAGGCTCAAAAGCCAATTAAGCCACAAAGCTAAATTAGTGAAACAAAGACACCACACACTAAACGGAGAAGAGCAGAAGTGGAGTAAAACGTTAAGCGTCTACATATAGATCCCCAAAGCAAATGGGAAGGCCGGCAGACAGCTCCAGCTTTCTCAGAACTGCAGAAGTCACAGCTTAGCCACCGATGACCTTCCAGTGACGGAGCACTTTCTGATCCTTACGCCCTCACGTTCACCCATTCGTGTGAATGATGCAAAAAGGAACGTGTGATAGGCAAGACTTGAGACTCCGTGGGGATGTGGAACGAAGCCACTCACCTGTGAAGGTTTTTATTTGAGCTTCTCCTGTCCTTTGTTGGACCATTTGATTGCCATCCTAAAACTTTGAAGCTTTACCGCAGACGTTTTACCGCTGCTAAAGGAATATTCATGGCACTAGTCTCTTATCCTGTCAAAGGCAGTATTTATGTACATGAGAACATAAAACTGTTTTAACAAGCGAAAATGCCACAGATTTACAAGGGATCAGGTTTACAAGGCAGCAGGTTGATATCCATGAGATTCACCTTGTAAGTCCTCTGACCAAAAAGCTAGTATTAAAAGCACAAAAGTCCGTCCTTGATGGTCTTGGGACAAATATCACTTCACCTGCACCCCAGTCCTCTTACTCTAAGGATGCTCTGACCCGAGAATGAAGACAGAGCAGCTCTGAGTTGGTGTACAGTTTCTTGTAACTTCCACAGACATTCTATGTACACCATCAATCAAGGATCACAAACCTTGCTGAAGCTTGGGAAATGAGAAGAACAAAATTTGGTTTATTAGATTACGTGTTCATATTCATAGCACCCCATGAAAAGAAACATAAACAATCCGTCTACTCAAATCTCCAAGAACAAAGAGAACCCAGAAAACGTAAGACAGAAAGAAAGAGGAATTCATAATTTAACTATGGAAGATGGAAAATGCTGTCTAGAAATGCCACTTTATTGCAGATATATCACTTTAAACTAGATATATTACTTTAAACATTATTTGGAACTGGGAATTTATCAAGTAAAATGGTATAAAAACCTCAGGAGTGACTGGGGATTCTAGAAGGAAGATTCTGGATATACAGATAAATGTAGTAAAGTGAGAGTTTATCAAAAAACTAAAGTTATGATTATCCTGTAAATTCAACTGTGAAATATTTATAACCTTGGTGTATTAGAACAGGTGTAAAGTAAGTAAATTTTGATACTTTGTGCATTATTTAAACTCTATGTCATAATGAAATTTACTTTTTTATTTAGTTCAATTTTATTCACAATGATGGGGCCCCTCTGAAGCCAGTCAAGGGCTTAAAGAAGGTACTAGAGACTGAGCTAGGTTCTTTGAAGTTTGACCTCTGGAGAGTGGCTTGGCCTCCCCCAACAGTTATGTTTTTGGAAAGCTGCAAATTGATTTTGCAAGTCACATCCTATTTTCCCATTGGCAATTTATTCATGTTTATATTAATTTCATTGATTTTTGAATTGGCACTGACCCCTAAAGGTTAGAGCTTAGGATGTAATAAGACCTTGACATTTGGTGATCTTCATAGATTATTATTATTATTATTATTATTATTATTGTTGTTGTTGTTTAGCTTACAAGGTTCCTCTAAAGTGGAACACCCATATGTAAAGACAGATGCCGCGTGGTTTTGGCTGAAAGAGAGCTCCGAATCACAATCCTGCCTACTGTGAGACCCCTAAGACTCCAGGCGGCACAGTTTGAAGATCACTGATGGGGTTTAATTTATTCATTATACTGAGAAGCCAACCAGGTGAGGTGCTGGTCCCGGAGAGGCGTCCAGCTTTGGAGCTGTGATATAGGAGGGGTGGATGGGCTTGTAGTTTACTTTTCCAGTTATGACCCACGAAACTTGGAAAAGGGACTTATAGACTTCTGTTGCTTCATCGAAACCTTCAGTAAATCTAATCTGCTTAAAGAATATAGTTTCTAAATAGGAAGAAAATATAATAGCTGGCACCTGAAACCATCACACATACATGCAAGGTGGTTAAGAGGGACAGATGTGCAGCCAGACAATTTTGCCTCATGATCACCTGTGATGTCCCAACAGCTACCTGCTGTGAGGAGGAGGGGACATGATGCACCCAGAGGGGGCTCTCCACCATGACAGCCCCTGGGAAGGGCCCACTCACCGCTCAGCAAAACACGAGCTGCACCATCTTCTACTTGTGCAACCTCCTCTAAGTCACTAGACTGTGGAGCTGCTAGTGTATGCACAGTGTCTTCACTGGGGAGACATCAGTATTGAAGTGTGTCCTTAGGGAAATCCCGATTCTCCACCGACAAGCGAGAGTACTGGCTATCAAAGGTGGCAGTTTGTAAAGTACTTTGTATATCTCAGCAACACTGTACAAACCTAAAAGAGCAGAAGCACTCCCTATGGAAATCCTAAGAAGCAGGCTGGTCCTCCTTGTGCACAAGGCCAAGTGCCAATAAAGAGGTGACTTATTAGTTTGAGGTCTAAGAACACTTCAGATAGCACTTCAAAGCCAGGTTTTGATAGCCTTAAAAACAAGATACCGAGTAGATGCAAATGTCTAATAATCATAAAATGCTCTGAAACGCAGCTGTTGTATTTAAAATTAATAAGCCACACTGCAAACATGTATAATGTCAAGTACCATTAGGAAGGTACGATGACAAACCCGAAAACAGGGTTGATTTGGCATAAAATGCTTTCAAGTGATCTCTTAATTTCTCGTTTCTTGATGGGAGACTTAAAGTAACACGTTCGTCTCATTTCTCTTTGTCGTACTTACTATCTCTTAATCAAATGCTTGGTAACCAGAGACTGCTAAAAATAAGAAAGAGGTGTTCTTAACGGCTCCAAGTAAGGCAATTTATTTTGGCTTAAACTCTTGTGGCTGCCTGAGGACAGCTGCAGATTCCGCTATGAGAATGACCAGTGGGCACAGATGATGAACGCTGTGCCATGGGCGGTGCTCTGTGTGCCTGCGGCCAGCACCAAGGACTGCAGCAGGGAACAGCCGCTGCAGGGGAGCAGGATGCAGTGCGTTACATAACAGGGAGAGGCTGCGGGAGGTCCAAAATCCAGAACAGGGACATCTGGATGGGGGACAGGATCACAGCCCTCAGATGCGATAGACACAAAAAGGGCAGGTAGATTCTGGGCTAATTCCTTATTCTACCTAAAGCTAATAACGTGAGGCTTTTGCAGGACTCAGTTCAACACACACATCTTTTTGGTTCACAAGCCAGTGGTCAAAGTTTGAAATCTGCAAGTGGATCAACCTTCCAAGATTCTCACATCAATTAAATGAAGGGTTATCACTCCTTCCCCCAATGAAAGTGTTTCACCCCCCTTAAAAATACAGCACAAAATGTTTAGGTACAAAAAGTAGGACAGTAAAAGAAAAGGGAGCCCTGTCTTTTTCTCTCATTTTGACTATCTGCTGCAAGTGTTTTGTTGTTGTTTGTTTCTTCATGGTGCTGGGCGTGAACCCAGGTCCTCACGCATGCTAGGAAAGTGCTCTACCAACTGAGCTATGCTCCCAGCCATGCTGCTAGGTTCTCAATCTCCATTTAACCCCCAAGTGCACTCGGCACTGGAGAAGTAGTTGCTGACGGAGTGAGGAGTTGGCCGACTGACACATACAAATGGAAGCCCAGGAGAGGTGTGAACGGTAGAAGGCTCGTACTCTCTTGTACTCTATCATTTATCAGCTCTGATATATAGGCTTTTTGTGGTGGTGTCTCCCCCAAACTGCAGAATGAAGGCAGTTACTGAACATGGGGCCAATCACAAATAATAGAATCTTTCAATGTTGAGACCTTTGCATCCTTAGGGAACAACCAATTGGAGTTAAAAAAAAAAAAACAATTGTATAAGAACCGATTTTCATAAACAAAACCATATTTTAAATCCAAGTGAGGAGACTGGATTCAAAGAGTGCCCGCCTCCAACCCGGTGCTGGGGACTGCACTCAGACCCCACACATACGGGCGAGTCCTCTACCACTGCGCTACATTCCCACCCCTTGCAAAGCTTTCTGAGAAGCCATTATGCCTTGCTTATTCCTTACTTTGACTAGTTTAAAGTTTAAATCCAAGTTTTATCATTTTTTAATTTTATTTTTAAATAAATTTTCTTGTGTATATTTAAGGTATACCACATTAAATACATATAGATAGTAAAATAGTTACTATAGCAGGAAAAAAAATGAACATACCCAACATTTCACAGAGTTACCTATTTTTCCCTCTCATGGCAAGAGCAGCTATAATCTACTTATTTAACAAAATTCTTGGATACAATACACTACTATTTACTATAATCCACTTATCTATACCATAATATATAACAGATAACCAACTAGACACAACCCATTTTTGTTGTCTTTTTTTTTGGTTGTTGTTTTTCCCCCTTTGTTATGGTTTAGATCTGGAATGTTCTCCAGTAGAGCCTGGTTTCCAATGCAGGGAGGTTCAGAGGTGGGGCATGGCTGGAGGTGGGTCACTGGGGGTGTGGCCTTGGTGACTAGATCTGTCCCTGGTCCCTTTCATGCTCTGCCATGCTCTGGCTCCATGATATTCTGCCTTGGATCCTGCTGACCATGGACTGAATCTCTGAAAACATGAGAAAAATAAATCTTTCCTCCTCTAAGTTGTTCTTGTCAGGTATTTTGATCACAGCGATGAAAAAACTAATCAATCAGTTTTTCTTTTTGACTCAGTTTTCTCCTTTCCTTCTTCTCTGGGGGACTGGGGTTTCCCTCTTCTAGTGAAATAACACAGCTGGCCTGTCAGTGCCCCATGCTGCTGTGATTTACACCTGAACATGCTGCTGTTGGCACCCGAGGGAGGCATTGACCAACGCGGCAAATGGGAAACATACAGTGACTTTCTTTCATAAGCATCTATCCTATTAAATTCCTACCCTCAACTTGCTTGCCATCTACTAGAAAGAGGCAGGAGAAATTTGCTGCAACATAAATCATATTATGGTAAATGCCCTTTATGTTCTCATAGACTAAAAAATGTACAAGATGAGGTAGTCACAGTCATAAGAAATTCCCAGTACACAGTCTGCACACAGAAGAGGAAATCTGCAGTGAGCCTTTACAGAGGAGTAGAGCTTCCTCCTTCCTTCCTTCCTTCCTTCTTTCCTTCCTTCCTTCCTTCCTTCCTTCCTCCCTCCCTCCCTCCCTCCCTCCCTCCCTTCCTCCCTCCCTTCCTTCCTGTACTGGGGATTGAACCCAGGAACACTTTACCTCTGGGCTATACCACCAGCCCTATTTTGTTTTTAATTTTGAAACGGAGTCTCACTAAGTTGCTGAGGCTGGTTGATCTGAGTTGTCCTTCAACTTAGATCCTCCTGTCTCAGCCTCCCAAGCATGAGAACTGCAGGCATGTTTCTCCTTGCCGCGGTTCTTGCTGTCAGTGGGTCTGTGTGACCTCCAGAAGACATGCTGTTACTTTCCTCTTGTTGTGTTTCCTACATGTTCATTAAGACCACTGTGGAGATCAGTGTGGAGATTCCTCAGAAGACATGAAATTGATTCACCATATGATCCAGCTATAATACTCCTGGGTATCTTTCCAAAGGAACTGAAATAAGAATATTATAGTGATACATACACATCTATGTTTATAGCTGCAAAATTCACAATAGCCAAATAATGGAACCAACCCAGGTGTCCATTAACAGGAGAATGGATTACAAAATTATGGGACACAAACACAATGGAATTCTACTCAGTCATATAGAAGAACAAAATTATGTCATTTGCAGGAAAATGGATGAACTAGAGAATATTATGCTGTGAGATTAGCCAGTCACAGAGAGTGAAGGGTAATATGTTTTTTCTCATATATGTAAGACAGGGAGAAATTAGGATATAAGAGGGACTCCGGATAAAGGAAAAGAAACCCCAGTGGAGCAATGGAGGGGGTTAGGGGAGGGAGGGAGGGAGATTTGAAGAAGGAAACACTTCCACTGACGCTAGGTATATATACAAAATTACCAAAGCCAATCTCAATATCACGTATGGGGAAGAAGAGAGAGCGGTGGGATCTGGGGGGAGCTCATCAAGTGCTGTATGCATGTATGTTCCTATCACTCTGAACTTCATTATGACATGTGACTATAATACACCAATAAAAGTATATTAAAAAAAAAGGAAAAGAAATGACTGGTGAAATAGAATCAGAGAACGGATCTGAAAGACTGTTTTGTCCTGCTCTCTTGTATGACTGGTTAGAAAACTGAAGGCTGGATGGTCACAGTAGAGCTCATGTGACATCCTTCTGCTGCGAAGCCACACTTAAGATACAAGAAGCCAATAAAAAGTGCATTTTTCCCATATTCTAATTCTTCACTTGAAAAAATACTGTTGACCTAAACAAGGCAAGCAGTCACAATGCTGGTAAAATAAAAATGTAATTGAAATAATTTTCAACTTTTGTATTTGGTTTATAAATTTGTCTTCCTATTCAAGGTATTTTGATATCCTCCAGAGATTTTAAAAGTAAGTTATTACAATTTTAATTTTACCTCTCTTACCATAGGTTAAAACAAGAGTTGTGGAATTTTAATTTTCAAAGGACTGTCTATGTTGTGTGACTCCAGCATGGGGCATGTGCAGAGAACAGAGGCATGACCCACGGAGGCCTTGCAGAAGTCTGGGTTAGAAGGGGCTGTAAACACATCTCTGATTTCTAAAATATCACAGGATTAGTTAAGATAATGCAAATTAACGTGCATTGAAGATGATAGAGTATTATATAAATATAAGGTGCTTGTTATCTTTGCTCTTTGATCCTAATAAGTTGTATAGTTGATCATTTTATGATTAAAAAAAACACTGATCTACTGTGAACATTTAAGAACTGACATTAGCTTCCCATTCTGTGCTGTCGAATAAAACTTATTTTCAAGAAGGGTTTCTGGATGGGCACATCCCTTCATTCCTCTTTAGGAAGCGATTCAGTTCCCAGGGCGTTGTTGATTCTGCATAAGGATCTAAAATCCTTAAGGTTTCAACCCCAGCCCCTGTCCTTGCAGGGCACTGCACAGAACCCGTGGTAAGGCCCTGCTCATGTGTTCACCCTCTCTGGCCTTGGGAGCCCTCGTTCTTTGTTTCACAGGAAAACTGGAAAATGAGTTTATCATATAATTTGAGACATATAAATGCTTAAATAAAGCAGTGAATAATTTGAAGACTACTTACAAAGACACATGGTACTAGGGCTTGGAATTTGGGTGTCTCCCAAAGGTCAAAGGTCTCTATGTGCACGCTGAGTCCCCAGGTTCATGCCATTGGGAGGTGCTGAGGACTTGTAAGAGGTGGGACCTAGTGACAGGTCCTAGGTCATTAGGGGCGTGCCCTCAAGAGGGACTGTAAGGCCCTGACGGTCCCCTCTCCTTCTGCTCCATTTGGAGATGTGACTGTTTCCCCCTACACACACTGCCATCAGTGCATGCCGCCATCCACTGCCCTCCCCAGAACTGAGCTAATGACGGGTGCCACACCCTCGGACCTCCAGAGCGGCGGCATCACACAGTGGAGCTTTACTCAGCCATAATGAGGAACAAAACTATGCCTTTTGCAGGAAAACAGAACTACAGAATGTTATCCTAAGTGAGATCAGCCAGTCTCAGAAAATCAAGGGTCAGATGTTTTCTCTCATATGTGGAAGCTAGAGAGAAAATAGGAAAGAAAAGCCCTTCAGACAAATGAAGAGAGATTAGTAGAATAGTGAAAGGGGACAGGGGTAGGGATATGGGGAGGGGAAAAAGGAGAACTGATAAAGGAAACAGTTCATAGGATGCTATGTCCACAAGCAATGGCATCTCTACCAGTCTCACTAACGTACGGCTGCGGGGAGAGCGGAGTGGGGTCTGGAGGGAAACACACCAGGTGCCGTGTGCATGTGTGTCTGCATCACTTTAAGCCTGACTATGATAATACAATTACACGCACCAATACAAGTATTAAAAAAATATCCTCCCTTTACTCCACAAGCAGCCTGTCTTGGGTATCTGATTACAGAGATGGAAGACATAGTAATAGACACGGCAAATGTTAAATTGTAAAGGAACTTCTGTATGAATTATGAATTTGCTGAATGAAGGATTGGATAAATGAATGGTAAAAATTCTCAGATTCTGCTATTTTTTTTTTCTTAAACAGAAAGAGTAACTTTTCCTCAAAGGAACTGCTGGGCTTTGGGAGAAAGGAATGGATAAGGGATTCCAAGCAAGAAGCAGGCCAGAGATGCTGGTGAGCCGGCTGTGCAGAGCACAGGAGAGGGGCAGTGGGCGCTGACTTTGGGTAAGTAGAGAGAGTTCAGAAGAAAGGTGGCGGTGGGATTTAAATTTAGCAATAGGTAAGGGATGATGCAGGGTTTTGGAGTAGGGAAGTAACACAGTAAACACTTTTTGCTTACTAAATGGACTGGCTTGAGAGCAGAGACTAGAGGCAGAAGACAGGCAAGGGTTAAGCCAGCATGGAGTGGTTTGGAGAGGAAGAGGGGTTCTGCTGAGGCAGGACGGCTCAGAGGAAGGGTCGGCAGGGTCTGATGCCTGAGCGGGCTGCGTGTGAAGACGAGCCACTTGGTGGGGCTTCCTCCAAAAGGGAGGTTCTGTCCTGACTGTTACAGAGAAAACTGTCTTTGACCAAGGAGGACGTAGGTGTTTCCTACAGAAGTGAGACCTCTGGGACTCTGGTAAAGGTGAGATATGTATTTCAGGAAGTCCAGAGAACGACAACACATACGTGAAACACCCAGAGACCAGGCACAGAGGTGGTGGTGTCTCCCTTCTCGAGGAAGAGATACAGAAATGCAGGTTGGGAGTACTGTCAGGTTTTCGGCTGCATTTTAAACATAGATTCATGAAAAATAATAACAGAACTGGACATTTAACATACATAGATCCTATGCTGGGGAGGGGACACTCCCAACGCTCAGTAATCATGCAGTCTATGAACCATATCTCTCTTTGAGCTACACCCCCAGCCCTATTTTATTTTTATTTTGAAACAGGGTCTCACTAAATTGCTGAGGGTCTAGCTAAGTTGCTGAGCCTGGCCTTGAACCTGAGATCCTCCTGTTTCAACCTCCCAAGTACTGGGATGACAGGTGTGTTTCGACTTGCAGCGGTTCTTGTATCAGTAGGTATATGTTACTTCCTGAGGACATGCTGAGCACAAAGCCCCATCTAGAGATGGTGGCAGATGGTTGATAGACCAGGAAGAAAATGAGGGTATCTTCAAATTCTTGTGCTCCTCTTGGCACAACTGTAATCAACACATCTGTGTTCTCTCTAACTTGTCTGCTCCAGGTCACTTCCCTCGTTTTTTGACTTTTTGGTCTCCTCCC
>PVJS01016948.1:5537-36906 GCA_004027185.1 Glis glis
TTTTATACTTTATTTTTGAAACCGGGTCTCACGAAGTTGCAGAGGGCCTCACTAAGGAGACAGAGAGAGAGAGAGAGAGAGAGAGAGAGAGAGACAGGGAGAGAGAGAGCGAGAGCTGAGGCTGGCCACGAACCCGGATCCTCCGGTCTCCGCCTCCCAAAGTACTGGGATTACAAGCGTGCGCCACCACGCCCGGCCTCTCTCCCATTTTTATTTGTCTGTTTTTCTTGTTAGGTTTGTGATAAAACATACCCTATCCCAATCACATGTAGTCCATCCCAGGTCAGTACTAGCCTTGTACAGATTATACAGACCCTGTCAGACAACTGGGCTGAGGAGGGAAAGAAAAGGGTCATTCCTTTCTCAAAGGGCATTTTATAAGTTTATTTTTCATTCCAGTTATAAAAATGGCTTTATCAGGTTCTTGCAACACCTGGGTGGAAATGGCCTGTCGTGTGCCCAATTCCAACAGAATACCTTCTGCTTCCTCAACATTTTCCCATGGTGGTGAGTGTCCTGCAAGATCCCTTTTATTAGGCCATGCCTCTCTCGTGCCCAAGATGGTACAATCTATAAGGGAAACATTTTCCTTGGGTCTTGTGAGCATTATGCAGGCACTCTGTAAGGGCCAGGTGAGTGGTAATATTACTAATTTTTTTCAGCTTCATTTCCTACCAGAGAAATGCCATTCCCACTTGGGTCTTGGGCAGTCAGACTCTCACAGGGCAGTTACTTGATAATTTTTATAATATCTAGCACTCCGCAACAGTATAATGTCAGTCATAGTTTCTTGAGTGGGAGGGGAGAGCCCGCCCTCCCCGCCCTTCTGCATCTGAATAGTCTTTGCCTTTGCTTCGTGCTGCGTTCATGGTGGTGCAAACCAGCAAGGCTCATAAGTGGGGCGTGCCACTGTCCTCTGTGCATTCAGCCTCAGGTTCTTCCTCACAAGGATTCCGATTATTTGCATTCCATTCTGATCATGACATAATATCTCACACTTTTTTCCTCTTCCAGTTCTTTCTACACATAATGGCCAGCCAGGGTTTCTTGGTGTCTTGGTCTTCTACTTCACTTTTTCAGCCAAGTTAAGAGAGAGATAGAGAGATGCATGTCTATTTCAAGTTTTTACTCTTTTTCTAATTTCTTGATCATCTCATCCACAGCCAGGTGGCCAATGATGGCCAAACTGCCCAAAGCAAAAGTCACCCCACTGCTCTTTACCTCAGTGGGATTAACAGCATTCAGCAATCAGCTGCTCCAACCTGGCAATGTGAGAAGTTCCCCATAGTGACCCAGTGGGCCATAGGCATTTAAGATATGGGCCACCCCTGCCCATGTCAAGTTAGAGGGGCAACTTGGATTTTCCCTGTGGATTCTTCCCCTTTCCCATAGCCTTGCTTTCCTGGCTGGCCTTTCAATTGTGCTGGAACAACCCTTTCCCAGTGTGGCAGAATCAGACCCAGTATGCGTTGAGACCAAAGGAGGAGGCAGATTCACGATGGCACAGAGAGCAATTGATTAGGGGACTGACTGCCTGAAGCATGGCCCTGAATGGTGGCAAGACCAAGTGGATCTCCACAATTTGGGTCAGAAGGAGGGGTGTATATATGTATTAGGATAAAAATTCTTTCATCCATGCTGGAATGTAGCTAGTTTATTATACATATATATACATATATATACATATATGTATATATATATATGTATATATGTATGTATGTATGTATGTCAGACACATTCTTATTGCCAGAGCCTGGTATTAAAAATGCACACACAGCCAGGCATGGTGATATACACCTGTAATCTCAGTACTTGGGAGGCTGAGACAGGAGGATTGCAGGTTCAAGGACAGCATCAGCAAGTAGTGAGACTCTCATCAACCTAGTGAGACCCTATTTTGAAATAAAAATAAAATCAGGCTGGGGATGTAGCTCGGAGTTAGAATGCTCCCAGGTTCAATCCCCAGCACCACAAACACAACACAAAAAAAAAATCCACACACGGTTTTATCTAATTAAACTATGCTGGGAAACTTTGCAGGAAAAATCAACCTGGGTTACTCCGGGAAAATCACAACAGATGACTGCAATAATGTCAAGCTGCATCCATTCACTAAACCCAACTAGGACACTCAAGTCAGTAAGTTTGGTTTATTTACAATACCAGGTATATTTTCAAACTGAAGTCACACACTTATTGAATACCCCTTGGATGCTGTGGTGTTAACCTTCAGTTGGGAGATGCCGTTCTTCTCTTATGGAGCTTCAATAGGTATGTTTTTAATAAAGGAAAAAATATGCATTCTACGGTATTTTATGATGCCCCAATTAGGTATATATTCAAAGTCCTATTTTTATATTTTTTATATGTTGGACTTTCTGAAACTTTTATCTGTTGATCATAATCCCCTTTCTAAACTTTTTCTTTTCTTAGCTTTCCTAATGCTGCGTTCTTTTTCTGCAAAAACTGCTGTTTTTTGTTTGTTTTCCTTTGTTTTTGCTGTGGTACTGGGTATTGAGCCCAGAGACATTCTAGCTCTGGACTACACCCCCAGCCCTTTTTATTTTATTGTGTTACTATACTCTGGCCTTGAACACTGTATCAAGTGTTTGATATAATATTATATGGAACTGGCTGTGTGTTCATCTTTAATACCAGTAAAACTAAGTTATTGCACTCTGGCCTTGATACATGTACCAAGTTATATTCCATAAATATGTACAAATATCATGTGCCAATTAAAGTTTTTTAAAGGCAAAAAACTTTAGCATGAGTCTCATGGGGCTAAAATGAAGGTCTTTCAGGGCTGCTACCCTTTCTTGAAGCTTTCGTAGAGAATTTATTTCCTTGTGTTTCACTGCTTCTAGAGGCTGCCCACTTTCCTGGCTGGTAGCCCCTTTTCTTATTTTACAAAGTCAGCACTTTGATTCTTTCTGGCCATTCTCCCATAGTAACATTTCCTTCTGATTGGAGCTAGAAAAAAATCTCCACTTTTAAGACTTCGTATCATTTGATTGGTCCCACTTGGATAATCTAGGATAATTTCCACATTTCAGGGTCCTTTACTTGATCATGCCCACAAAGACTCTTTGTTAGGAAAGTAACATGTTCACATGTTCTGAGGACTGGGACATAGTTATCTTGGGGAAGGGGTTTATTCAGTTTACTACAATCTAATTTTTTAATGTACAAAAATTCCTTAAAATTTTTGTCTATTCTTATTTAACTATGGGAATATTTCTGTGTATCAAAAACCATTGAATTTAAACAAGGAATTCAGTTGGGCACGATGGCACACACCTGTAATCCCAGTACTTGGGAGGCTGAGACAGGAGGATCGCAGGTTCGCGGCCAGCCTCAGCAACCTCATGAGACCCTCCAAAACTTAGTGAGACCCTGTTTCAAAATATAAAATTAAACGCCGGACATGGTGGCGCACACTTGTAATCCCAGTACTTTGGGAGGCGGAGACCAGAGGATCCGGGTTCGCAACTAGCCTCAGCTCTCTCTCTCTCTCTCCCCGTCTCTCTCTCTACTTAGTGAGGCCCTCCACAACTTTGTGAGACCCGGTTTCAAAATAAAGGATAAAAAATAGTGCCGGGGGTGTAGCGCGGAGGTAGAATGCCCCTGGGTTCAATCCCCGGTACCGCAAAAAAAAAAAAAAAAAAAATATATATACATATATATATATAATTTAAAATAGGGCTGGTGGTGTAGCTCAGAGGTAGAATGCCCCTGGGTTCAATCCCCAGTACCACAAAACAAACAAACAAACAATGAATTCATAGATAGTATGGGAGGAGAAAACCTAAAATTGCCATTAATTATAATATACCACACTGATAAACAAGAAAAAATTGAATAATAATATCAGCACAAAAAAGAAACAAAAAGAAAGACATTTCTAAAAATTAGGTATAGAAATAATTTTATTTTATATAGCATGTCTATCAAAAATGTGTTATAAATGTATCAGACACGTCTGGTACTCCTCCTCACAATCCTGTGATCGCAGCCCCAGTTCCACCTAATCACACCTGGAAATACGGTTGATTGCTCTGCACTGGCTTTGACTCAATGTGCTCTGTTGATGTCTTGTCACAAGCACATGCCAGCTATCTTAATATTCTACCCAAAGTTGCTATGAAGTTACAGGTGCTAGGGGTGGTGGTGCATCTCAGCAGAGCATTTACTTGCCTGACATGGGTAATGCCTTGGGTGTGATCCCCAGCACCGGAAAAAAAATCTAATAATAAAAATTACAAATGCTAGTGAAAGTGTACACAGCTCTTGCATAGATATAGATTGATGAAAGAATTAACATCCCTGGGACAATTCTTGTCCCCTGGGGAATGAAGTCCAGATAACTATCAAAGACATTCTATAAATTTCAAGAGGTCCCAGCAATGGACATAAGATGGGACAGGCAAATTACACATACTTTACTGAAGTGTTGGCAACGTTTACTTCAAATTGCACTCCAGCTCTTAGCAAGCAGGGGAGAGACGAAAAGTTAGAAAAAGATATATAATCTTCTCATTTCATATAATATGACTCTATATGTAGAGAACCTAGGAGAATCTACAGTCAGGAACACATGTTTAAATAACTGAGAGTATAGCAATATTGCTAAATAGAAGTGCATTATAAGAAAAGAGACATAATTGCTAAAACATATGGGGAATATAAGGGAGGCCTATTCAAAATATAAACAGAAAAGTTAGGAAGCCTGCATCTGTATTGAACAAAATTCTATAAGAAGCCAATAGAAAACAACTTTAAAGTATTATTCAAGGGTAATTGTATTACATAATGTTTAAGCTAGCATAAGAATGTATGATACATACACCCCAACAAACAAATTATTTTAAAAAACAATAACAATATCCTCTCACAAAGCGTCTTCTGGTGTCACTGGTAGGCACAAGTACTTTCATGCTCCCTGCACTGGAAAAGTTGTTTCTGTGATCCTGCTTCCACTACCCCCCTATTCTGCAGAAACTCAAGGGGCAGGTCCTCACTTGTGTGCAGTGAATGACGAGGGGTTTTGCTGATCCATTCTGCAGTGAAACAAGAGAATTTTGCATTCCTTCAGGTGAACGTTTATAAAAAACCCTCGATGTATTTTCTGTTTTCCATTTATGAAAAAAAATGCTAACTGACTGGAAAAAGCTTATAGATTTCTTCCCATAAATAAAATGCCAGAAAACAAAATCAGAGTGGTTATCTAGGACACCTGGGGCAATTAAGGCCTATTCAAAGGTGAAATGGAATAAATGTAAGAGAAATCTTGTGGGAAAATGTAATCATTGGACAAGATTGTTTAAATGGGATACATTAGAGGGAAAAGCTAAAAGAAAGGTAAAAATATTGATACCAGAATACCATAGTTTCTGAATTTGGATCCATAGGGCATAGTAATACTAGCTTTTCATATGACAGAAAAATTTAGACTCTTGATGTAATGGATATTCTCATTCTTTCAACAAATGTTTATTTGGCACCACACACTGTTCTTCATATGAAAAATGCAATGATGAAGTAGGCATACAGAATTCAAATTCTCTCAGGATTCCATCTAACAAGGTGTTTTATTTTTAAATAGTGCATAGAGGCAGTGTGACAAAGTAGTTGGAATAGAACCAACTTCGAATATCAAATTCGTCAATTACTAGCTTCATGTCCACGAGCAAATTACTCAACTTCTCTAAACCATGTCTTCTTATTTGTAAAATAAGGACAATAATGTTTAGCTCAGGATTTTTGTGAGTATTAAAACTGAATGATAAATACATCATAACTCACATAATGCCTGGAGCTAAACTTTCATTAAATGTTAGCTTATTATTATTGAAATTTTAATTAGTATGATTTAGTGCACATTGTGATAACTAAAACTTATCGAACAAGAAACATTTCAGCATATTCAAAGTTACATTTGTTGGTGCTGTGAGGAAGGAGGAAGGTATAGAGATAAAGGACAGATTTTTTTTGAAAGGCTAAAAAGGAAAATGAAAGACATTTCAGCTGGGCTTTGATTTTAAAGAAAGAGAGGTCTTTGGATTTTTATTTTTTTATAGTTTCCAATGATCTAATATTTTTTTAACGTGCTTTTATTGGTGCATTGGAGTCTTACATCACGATGAATATCTATTTGATATTAACATACATGCACACAGCTCTTAGTGTCCCCCCTGCCTCCCCCCACCCGTATGAAGTACCAAGAATGATATTGGTATATTTTCACATGTACATATTGCTTATGATAGTAATTCCATTAATTCCCTTCTTTCTTGCCCTCCCCCTTCCCTTGTACCATTTCCCTTCTTCCGCTGAGGGTTCTCCATTATCAACCAGAGTCCCTTGTGTGACCCTACTACTCCTTAGGTTGCGCATATTAATGAAAACATATGTCCCTTCTTTTTTTGTGATTGACTGATCTCGCTCAACATAATGTTCTTCAGATCCTTCCACTTTCTTGCAAATGATGTTATTTTGTTTTTCTTTATTGCTGAGTAGAATTCCATTGTGTGTATTTCCCACAATTTTGTAATCTACTCATCTGTTGATGGACACCTAGGTTGGTTCCATGATTTGGCCACTGTGAATTGTGCTGCTATGAACATGGGTATGCATATATTACTGTAGTTTTCTGGTTTCAATCCCTTTGGTATGATACCTAGTAATGGTATAGCCAGATCATATGGTGGGTCCATTCCCAGTTTTCTGAGGAATCTCCACACTGATCTCCATAGTGGTTGAACTAGTTTTCAATCCCACCAACAGTGTAGAAGAGTCCTGATTTCCCCACACCCTCGCCAACATTTGTTGTTGTTTGACTTCTTAATAATTGCCATTCTAATTGGGGTCAGATGAAATCTTAGAGTAGTTTTGATATGCTTCTCCCTTATTGCTAATGATGTTGAACATTTTTTCATGTATCTATTGGCCATTTGTATCTCTTCTTTCGTGAAGTGTCTATTCATTTCAGTTGCCCACTTCTTGATCGGATTATTTATTTTCTTAGTGTAAAGCCTTTTAAGTTCTTTGTATATCCTAGATATTAGACCTCTGTCAGAGGGATAGCTTGAAGATATGGTCAAGCAACACCATTAAAGAAATTATGAGTCTAATATGTCAGTATTTTGCTCATTTATAGGAGCTGATATTATATAAAGTTCAAATATCAAAATATTTTTCTATTTGACTTATGAATTTATAAAGTTGATTTGAAGTGCAGTTTGATATTGCTGAAATATAGTACATAGTTTGTAGTTAACTATGAATTTAGATTTATTAGAATTCATTCATATTCAGTAGCACTTCAGTCACAGATTTTCTATAATCATTAGTAGCATTTTATACTTTTAATTTACATCAGAACTATGACAATGCTTCATGTACTATCAGTCTTTATTTCACTTCAGTGAAGATATTGACAAGTTCAAACGTTTTTTAACATAAATTAAACTTTGAGTATAAAATTTCATTTTTTATTTTCTATCTATGAAAGAAAAATGATCTAAAAATCCTTGAACTCTTATCTAAGGTTCTTGTACTTTGAAAGTACTAACTTGAGGTATAGGACACTATTTTCTCCCTCCTTAATGAGGCTTGTGCCTCAGGGCAAGTACAAAAGCCTAAAGCACTAAATCAGCTTTACCTACTGATAAATTAGAATACCTCCTTAAGACCTTTCATTTGATCCCTGTTCCCCAAATAGAACTGCCTACTTTCACGATTTTCTTTTAGTTTATTTTTAAGCTCTCAAATATTTTTATTTCTTGTTTAATAAGCATGCAAAAATACTTTTAATAAATCATCCATTTAATGTTCAGTGGAGTTAGAGTGATTTCTAGAAAATCTAATATATATGTATAAATGTAATTTAAATTAAATATTTTAATATTATTTTTCTTTAAAATAAAAATAAGCCAGGAGTGGTGGCGCATGCTTGTAATCCCAGTACTTTGGAGGCTGAGACCAGAGGATCCAGGTTCGTGGCCAGCCTCAGCTACTTAGGCCTTCCGGTCTAAAAACAATAAATAAATAAATAAATAAATAAATAAATAAATAAATAAATAATTTTTTTGCGGTACTGGGGATTGAACCCAGGGGCATTCTACCTCTGAGCTACATCCCCAGCCCTATTTTTTTAGACTTTATTTTGAAACAGGGTCTCACTAAGTTGCAGAGGGCCTCATGAAGTAGCTGAGGCTGGCCGCGATTCTCCTGTCTCAGCCTCTCAATTACTGGGATTACAAGTGTGCACCACCACGCCTGGCAATAAATTACATTTAAAAAAATTAAATGCGATAATTATTTTGATCTGCCTCATTGCTGCTAAATGTTTCAGAAGATTAAGCCCATATGAACCCCTGGGGTTAGATGATAAAGGCAATATTAATTTAAATGCAATTATTATCATCAAATTAACTAAACATTTAATTTGAGAATTGAGATAATATGTCACTTTGATATTCCTAGGGCTTTGAAAGAGAGAGTTTGTGTGTGTGTGTGTCTGTGGCACTGGTAATTGAACCCAGGGGCATTATATCTCTGAGCTACACCCCCAACCCTATTTTATTGTTTTTAAACAGGGTCTCACTAAGTTGCAGAGGACCTCACTAAGTAGCTGAGGTTGGCCACAAACCTGAAATCCTCTTATCTCAGCCTCCCAAGTACTGGAATTACAAGCGTGCACCACTATACCTGGCTGAGAGTATATTGATACATAAATAATTCTTCATCTTTTCTGGGAAGACTTTCCTCAAAGTTCATCATTGCAATGGCTGGCATTAGAGGAACAGCTTTTGTGTTTCCTAAGTATAAAAATCTCCCTAAAGAATTAGAAAACTCATATGTGGGGAGGATTTTAAATGAAGGCAGCAGAGAAAAGTTACTGGTGGGTGTTCTAAGGAAACACAGAGAGTATCCGTTTTTTGACTTCAACAGGAATTTTATAAGATAAAATTAAGGGAATTAAGCATCTGATATACTTAATAAATAGTGATGATAGACTATTGTGTGAAGCAGCATAAGAAGCAGGAAGAGTTAAAAAGGTGAATTAGATATTCAAAGCATATCTAGTGAGAAAAAGGGTTCCATAGTCCAGAATTTCTGATGTTCCCAACTCAGCTAACGTAGAACACAGTGATCTGACACTCACCAACTACTTATGATCGGTTATTAGTTGTGACGAGTTACTTATGACCAGTTTTATGTATGAATATATGAATGCAAGTGACCAGAGAAGAGGGTGGCATTTACAAATACTGTATACCAGTCTGTGTTGTGTCCTACTTGTAAAACACATTCTAGTGGTGAGCACGTGATCCAGAGATTAACAGAGAAGATCCATTACTCTTTCTTTTTGAACATCTAGAAAAGTTCCAAATTCAAAGAAATTAATTACCATTAAACTTCTAGCCTTCAGAATCCAACACAAAAATATATCTTTATTTTTCATGGTCAGGGAATTCAATTCCAATGAGGATAATTCTATAAACAATTTGTTTTCATATTTTTCTCCATTTTTCTAAGTTAAGTCACTATCAGGATAGCTCCTTCAGGAACCAGTACATACCAATTTACTATCAATCAGGCCTTTATTTTTCTTACTAACCTCACCCTGTGCTTTCATTTTTTTTTTCTGGTGCTGGGATTGAACACAGGGGCATTCTACCTCCAAGCTACACCCCCAATCTTATTTTATTTTTTATTTGGAAGCAGAGTCTTGTTAATATGCTGAGAGCCCCTCTAAGTTGCTGAGGTCAGCTTCAAACCTGTGATCCTCCTGCCTCAGCCTCCCAAGTACTTGGATTACATGGGAGCACCAGCACACCTGACTGCTTTCATCTTTCACCTAACCAAATCTGTTTCAGAAAAAAATAAAAAAAAATTCTTATCATTGCTCTTTTCTTTCAAGTAGTTTTGAGAATGTTTTGCATGTTTTTCTGTCATTTTCAAGAAACCACAGTAAAGCCTATTCCCAAAATGTGTTCTGGGAACCTTTTGTCTTTCTCTATCTCTTAGTTCTATGACTGAAGAAATAGAAAGAATGTCAACCCTTAATTTCCGCTTTGCAGTTTACATTCTCCTTATCCTAAAGCCAGAAGAAGCTGTGATGGTCATACTAATGCTGAAATCCCTTAAAACCTTCTTTTTGAACCCCTGACTCCAACCAATTTATTGGGTATTGCTATGTGAGTTGAAGTCCTAACCCCCAGTACCTTCCAATGTGACCTCATTTGGAAATAGGGTCATTTCAAATGTAATGAATTATGATGAGCTCATACTGGAGTAAGGTGGGCTTTTTATACAATATGACTATTGTCCTTATAAAAAGAGAAGAGATACAGACATACAAAGAACGACTGTCATATGAAGGTGGAGGCAGAGATTTGGAGTGATGTATCTGTAAGCCAAGGGAAACAAGGATTGTCTTCCATGATCAGAAACTACTATTGAGGCATGGAATAAATTCTCTTTCTGAGGAAGAAACCAACCCTGCCAACTCCTTGATTTCAAACTACTAGCCTCCAGACTGTGAAAGAATATATTTTTTGTTTTAAGCCACCCAATCCAATCCATGGTTGTTTCAGCAGCTCTAGGAAACTAATCCCATGATGTTGGTTTACACATTCCTTTAATGGTCAGAAGAGAAAAGGCAGAGTTAATATAACATATTGTGAACATTATATTACTTAAAGAAAAATATAATTGGGCATAACAAAATCAGAATACTAAATATCTTATTCAACCATTTATATCTTGTGAAGAAATGAAAGGTTAAATATTAGTTATGTGATTTTATAAAGAAAGTTTTTCCAAAAATAATTTTTATATTAATCAGTTTCTTCAAGTCATATCTATATTTTCATGCATTTATTCTTTCCTTCAAATATATTTTCTATGCTCTATACTCTATAGTGAATATCCTGAATATATAAATCCAGAAAGTACACACAAGGATATTACTATCTAGGAATGTGGGACATTTTTAAACAAATAACACAATGAAATATAAGTACTTTAGTATAAATGAATATAGAGTAATGTAGGGACAAAAATCATAATAGAGAGAGGTAGGTAATCTGAAAGACATGATTTAGTACATTTGTGTAAAATTAATATACACAATCAATATACACAATCAAACATTTTGGACTGAGGGAAAAGCTCTCATTTTGGAGAAAGGATAAATGGGCATTTGCCCATGTCACATGAAATGACATCTTGCCATTGGTCTTTGTTTGAGCTAACTTATGGGATAAAAGCTATAAGTAGCTTTTTCTAAAGTGCATTTTAATAATCACTGGGAGTCTGTTATTGATATTAATTGGCTGCCAATTCGATATTGTCTGCACTACTAGAAAAAAAGCAAAGCAATACATAGTTCAGGACTTAAATGTATAAAAGTCCAACACTATAAATGCAGGGCTCTGGGTGGAAGGGGCATTGTGCATGTGAATATGTGCACATATGTGCATGTGTGTGGTGTTTGCTGGTGTACCTTTTTATTGAGACATTGGTAGGAGTGTGGCATTGGCTAATAGAGAACACAGTAGTTGAGTAGATAAAGTAGACATTGACATTAGTATGTAGACCTAAGTTTTCACTATTGGGAAGAATTTGTGCAAACCACTTAAACCTTATGAATTCTAGTTTCCTCTTTCTATAATCTCTATAATGAATATAGTGCTCAAAGAGCAACTACTATCAAATAAAATAAAGATAACATTAGACTTCATGATATTTTTATGTGTTATTCTGCTTTCTATATTAGTCAAAGTTATCTTTTTTGTTAGTGGAAGCTTCTTAGAATAATTTCAGTTAAAACATATGCAAAATGTTTAAGAAGCAAAAACACAGCATCATAATGTTAGTTTTAACATAATCAGTCTACATGGCATAAACTTTAATTTGAATATTGTTTTTAAACTATCTTGGTTTAGTATGCACTTTGGACAATTGATTTTACTTTTCCATAACTTGGTTTTATCTTCAAAACTATAGATACATATATTGATTTCTGTTGTAGATAGCTTTGTTGTCACTGTGAACATAATATCTGACAAGCATAATGTAGAGGAAGAAAGGTTTATTTAAGGCTCATGGCTTCAAAGATCAGTCTATGATTGGCTGGCCCCAAGACAGAAATGACTCTGGTGTCATGGCATGGCAAAGAAGAAGTCACTCTCACCCAGTGGTATCCAGGAAGTAGAGAGAGCAAGAGACAGAGAGAAATAGAAAAAAAAGGGGGGGCCTGGACAAATATAATCCTTGAAGCCATGCCCCAGTTCTCAGCGTGGCTGCATAGCCTAACATATGACATTTATCTGGGAGACATTTTATATTCAAACTATAACAGTTTCTTACTATGTGCTAAGCATTAGTCTAGGAAATTTATAAATTATCCTAATAGGCAAATGTCATTATTATCACCATTTTATAAATTGAAAACTGAGGTCAGAGAGGTTCAGTAATCAGACCGGATTACTTAATTGTTATATGGTAACGCTCTAGTGAGGATAAAACACTTAATTTTTGGAGAAATGTTAAATAAGCATGTTAAATAAATCACTCATAGCCTCTAATAAAATATAAAAGCTAGAAATGGTAACATACTTCATAAGCACACTGCTCAAATTCCCTTTTCTAATTAAATGAATTTTTATGATGTGAACCACTTCCATTCATTATTTACTTCTATGATAATTTTACCTGACAAAAATGTGAATATATATAATCAATATAAGAGCTTCCTATAAAATTAAGGGAGATAAACACTGCATTGCATGAATGCCTGTTTTATTCATTTTGGAAAGCATCTTCAAGGTAGTTTCAAAATTTGGTTTGTTGTGTGATTAAACACTATTGCTCATATCTATGCAAAGCAGAGTAGTAACTCCTGGACAAATAATTAAAGTTAAGATATTCTTTCTTGAGGGTGGCACCCTACATTATGATTATGATTATTTAATTGAGCATCAAATATGCTCATGATGCTCATAAAGCATGAAGCAGGTGTGCAGCTGTTTTTTCTTTGTAATGTTTTATCCTTTGCACTACTGCTTTATTGACTAAAAACCTGAATTTTACTGTTTTTCATGTGTACTCCAATTTATACCTGTGACCAATCTTTTTAATTATTGGGAACACTGCAGCTAACACCCTTTGGTTCTACATGACAATATCCATTATATTCCCCTGAAAACTTACTGGCAAATGGCATTACCACAGATGCCAAGCTATGAGGATAGTGAAGGTTGCCTCTTTGCTTTCAATTTTGGACATTCATATTAAACAAGAGAATCATTTTGGGGAGCAATGGAGTTTTGATGTAATGAAAATGTTCAGGTTATTAAAAATACTTTGTTCATTTTGTTTTAATTGCCACAAAATAAAATGCTTCTGTGTAGTGGAATTTGTTTTTCTGTGGTTCACTAGCTGGGCAGAGGAGTCGATTTTGGGGCACCTAAAGTTCTAGTACTGCCAAAAATATACTAGCTTGGTGTTTTCTTCTCCAGCTATTGCAGTGCTGTGGAAGAAATTCTAATTACATACAAATATACATATAGATATAATTAATACACACAGATATAATTAATAAAAGCCCGAGTGCTGTCAAATATTTATGCTAATGATAATGCATACTTTATTTTTATATTTAAATGTGTAATTACTTTAAAATTACATACTAATATTCATAAAAGCTTAGTTTCTCTTTATTTCTCCTTTACCATTTCCTCATTGACATCAACAAACAAAATACAGTTTATGTATGTTATTGTAGCAGGGGAAAGTTGCTCCTGGTTTTTTCTTGGGGTTTCAGGAGATACACATTGTTGGGTCTTCATTGAGCTCATCCTTACACTCCTAAGTTGATATCTGTGGCAGTTTCTGGATATGGTCTCATTTTTAGGGATGGTGCCCAGAAGAACAGGGGTCTATCTTGTGCTTCACCTCACAAAGATCTCAAACTTAACAGATAAAGTCCATAGTCTTCTTGGTACTTCTTTGTTGCTACACCTCCAGGAAATATTGAGAAGGTCTAAAAATCTTACACGCCCTCTTGCTGTGTCTAGGACAATTTATCTTGGGTCTATTACCTATAAATTAGCTTTGTGCCAAAGATATTCTACCACTCCAGGTATTTTGGGTTTCTCCTTCAAACTATTTAAGGTTTCTATCCAGCGATTTATCGTCCTACTCAGTTCGAACTGAAAAATGAAAATAGGAAAAAATCATGATTTTCAGAAACAAATTTAAAATTGAGTTTAAACCATCAGTTGGAAGTAGTATAAACTTTCAAGTTCAGATAGCCATAGTACTTTTATTAAACTTTAATTGTAATTTTCAGATTCACATTTTATGTAATGTGAAGTATGCCCACACCAAAAACACATGATCAGGAATGTGAATAGTGAAAAGCAGAAATCACTTCAACAAAACCAGTATGCTATTTATGAAATGAGGCACAGCCAATCAAACTAAAAAAGTAAGCTATTAAACTCATGATTTCCATTTTGAAAATTTTAAAACAACCAGCTAGTATTTTCTTTTTATTTATTTATTTATTTTGACTTAGTATTTTCTGTTATACCACACAGAAAAATTTCTGATTTTTTTCGTTCTCGTTTTGTTAGTAATTTGCGTATTGGGATAATGGAGCCTTTGTTCACAGTCACTAAAAGATTGATGTCACTAAAAAGAGCATTTTAAGGCACCATTTTATAAGGGTTGTACTTTTATTCTCTGACATAATTTAGGAATCAAATATTTATGTATAGTTAAAAGTGAAAGGAAATATAAAATTTGGTGGCCATTTTTACCTTCTTCCCCTCTAAATCAATTTTACATTCTAATATACCGGAGTCATTTTTCCAGAATGAGTCATGTTATGTGCAGGGTTGAATACCAAGAAAAGTACTATTAATAAATCATTAAACTATATGAATGGTACATCTGAGATCCAGGAGAGTTTTGTTATTTTATGCTAGTGTTATTTTAAACTGGAGGTGAAGTAAAAGTAAAATACAATTAATTCCTCAAAAAGATCTAACATTTTATCGTGTAAAAAACACGTTTCAAATACTAAAGTTTTGGGTTAATAAGTTTATACAATCAGGTCAAAACTACATCTCCAATATTTTCTTCTTTGATACAGAGTTATGTTCTATTGCAAAGTCATTAGCAAAAGTTCCCTAACTATTGGAAGAAACATTAATATTCACTGGGCTCAGATATTTTCATATTTTATCTCTAGTTATCTTAGCATTTCCTGAAACATCTGGACACTTGGATGCTTATCCAAGATGGGCCAAATGCCAGTGAGAAGAATATATAATGCCCCAGGTTTTATGAAGTTATTGCATAGGAGTTTATGCACACACTTCCAAGATTCTATGCGGAAATGAAAACACACTCAAGAGCTCAACAGTATAATT
The DNA here is from genome assembly GCA_004027185.1 of Glis glis. NCBI lineage: Eukaryota > Metazoa > Chordata > Mammalia > Rodentia > Gliridae > Glis > Glis glis. Next base: position 20,990 of record PVJS01016948.1, read on the forward strand.
GGGTTTGTACAAACCCTTTAAATTATAATTTGGCCCAAATGTTTAATTAAAGTAAATTGAGGGATTGAAATGAAACCAGTGGAATGAAAAGGCAGCTCATTAACTGATTTTATGCTTAAATATAATTTTTAAACGCATGATTATTATTCTCTCAACTATAACCTGAACATGAGTGCTATTTCATTAAATCCTATAGGATGAGTCCTCAGTGAATAGTAGGTACTTACATTATGTTAATTAAAATGGCATTTTCTGCTTAAAGAAAAAGAATGTTTAAGATAATTGATTTCCTTTAAAATTCCATACTGGACATCAATTGGTATTCTTAGGTATTTGAAAATTTTTATTCTTCGTAGGATGAATAATATCTTCATTTACTAAAAACTGAAACACAGAAAGAGAAGCTGATTTGAGAAGTAAAAAGTATTGTGTCACCCACTGAGAAGGGTATGAAATTTCACTCTACTAGCAAGCTAACAATGGAGTCTGCCACAATGTGTTGATCCTGACAGAAGACATGAGACTCTTGAAGCAGAGACAGAAGACATCATTACCCACAGCAGAAGCAGTAGCTGGTGTCATTAAGCTTCTGATAGCTCTCTGACTTTCATTTCTCACAGAGCTGCATGGAAGCACAGATTACAACTGCATATGCAGTGGGTTACCTTACAAAATATCCCAGGGTCAAGGATGCAGCGCATTCCACCTAGCAGCAAACTTTGTACCAAGCATCAAACAAACCAATCTTCTTATCCCTAGGGAGTCAAATTGATGTGGTTATCATTTTCTTGTACTTTTGATCTACTTAATTGTTTATGTGACTATAGAAATCACTCAAAATCAGGAGAATAAGTCTCGTGGTTGGGCAAACTCAGCAAAAATATGTGGGACATATTAAATTAATCAAACTTGCTAATTGATTAATTTACTAATTGCTTAATTTGCTAATTAATTTTGGCTTAGTCACTGAAACTTAAATACTAATTTAAATATTAGCTTGTCATGCAATATCACCCTGGGGAAACACTATCACATGGATGGATCAGGTCCATGATGGATAGAAAGTGTAATAGTGACTATTCTAATAGATAAGGAGGTGACAGAAAGGGAAAATGGATAGCCGAATTTTTACCAAAGTGAACTTTGAAGGAATAATTATTGGATAGAATATTTCTGTTTAAGCACAGCGGGCTTTCAAACTTCCTTCAAATACTGATGCTACTTTAAAGATGGGTAGATAAAAAGGAGACAGTGCACCAATTAATGAGAAGTCATGAATGAATGAAGTGACTGTAGAAACACCAGAAAACATCCTGGGGACAAATATAGATGAGCTGGTGACAGTATATACCATAAGCCAGATTTGTATTTGGGGAAAAAGAAATGGAGGGTAAATTCTTAAAGTACAGACATAAGAGGAAACCAGTATCCTAAAGATTCTGTAAGCCTACTCAGTAACCTCTAAGAGGTATAAGGAGGTTAGGAATTACATACATATGCCCAAGTAAAATACCCATTGAAATGAGTTCCAATGTTGAAGAATATTAGTTGACCACTTAATAGCATTTAAGTGATCCAATGCCTTTACCAAAAAAAAAAAATATGTCTCTCATGACAGAGAATGGCTCTTGGGAATCTGTAAGGCATGGGGTAATTGTTGCAGAGAAATAGAAGGGATTTAGTGGGCTCAGTGACTATTTCAGTGCTACAGTGACTATACTGTAGTATAGTCAACAGTTAATGCTACTTGGTTTGAAGCAACAGAAATGTAATAAAAAAATGCTGACTAGATATAAGAGCAGAAAAACTGGGTTGCCTGATTTATGGGCATAGGAAACAAAATGCAAAAAGAGCACATGTAGAGCTAGTGTTAATAATAATTTGCTAATAATAATTATTTGTGCTGACTCCTTTAAAAATCATAGCACTGTTTGCTATTGCAAGTTTTTCTCTTTTATTTTTTTGTCGTGTCTTTCTACTTAAAAGAAAATAAACACTATGAGGTAAAAAAACTTAGTGCATTGTTCATTGTTGTTTTTTCAGCAACTAGAACAAAGGGCATAGCATGCACTGAATATTGCATATTTGGTATGCAGAATGAATGTGTGAATGAATACATTCTCACATTCTCAGAGGAATGTGATGCTCTGGTTCTTTATGGGCCCTGTTTGAGGGGGTACATTCTGTTATAAAAAGGAAAAGGAGAAGATATGGCAGGCAAGGGCAATATCAGCCATGATATTCAAAAGTGTAAAGTAGTTCAAAGGACAAAACTGAGCTACTTTTTAACAAATTGAGTGAAATATTAACTGCTTACAGTGTTGATGCTTATTATTATCTGGGATATGATATTATAAAGTTTGAGTTTTTAAGGTGTATGGATTTCAGGATAATAATACAAAAAATAGTGAAGATAAAATGTAATTCACTGACACTAATGAGAACCTCACCTGTTTCTTGACACCTTTCTTGCTAAACCCAAATTGCCCACCTAACAGATTCTAAATCAGAAACCACTCTTTCTGCTTCTCTGTCCCATCTCATTACTGATGCAACTCCAGTTTCCTCACTCTTTCTGCGATTTTGAAGTGAACAGTTCTCAGAGCAAGATGAATTTTGGTTATTCTTTTATAAATTCTTCCAGCTTCTTGCTTCCCATATAACTGTCATATCTGAGCTGCTCTTTCTGGCAATCTTTAATAAAGACTTGAGCTGATGGCTTTGGTTGGTTTCTCTTCTACACAAGGCATATAGTGAAGGTGACTGTGTTGATTGGGGCCAACTTTATATTTTCAGAGTGTGTGTTCAATGTCATGCCCAATACACCTTAACAGAACATCTTGGCATCTTTCCTATTCAGTTATTGCATGCAGATGCCTACTTAAAAATAGAAGTAGAAACATTTTAAATACTCTAACCCTGTGATTTTGTTCCTGAGACTTCCCCAAATGGATTTTTCAAATTTGACTCATGTTGATTTGGACATCCCCTAGTACCTGAAAAGTGAAAAGAATGATTGAAAATTGTTTAACCAAGAGTATATTTATCAACTGTATATTGAATGTGAACTATGCCCAGGCTCCCAGCTTTCTCTAACTAATGACTTATGAATCATTTTAAAGAAATCTCTTCAAGCACTATCTTTTGTGAAGCCCTTAACATAGACATTTTCCTCATGCTTTCAGTGAAAAAAAAAATACTGGGAACAGGAAGAATCCTGTACTCTAAGTAGATACACAATATCACTTCAACCACACATCAAGAAGTTCCAGGGCAGTGCTGTTGAGCCGACTTGCTGCAATGATGCACGTTTTAGATCTAGACTGTCCAATCAGGTATCAGCAACCCATGTGTGGCTGAAAGCTGAATGCTTATTTTCGACTTCTGTAAATTAGGTTTAAATAGACCCATGAGTCGCTGCTCCAGGTGACCCATGTGCACATGGATATTTGAGAAGCACTGGTCACAGTTATGCCTGCCAAGTTTTATTTAGAATACATCAGAATCACATGAAAACTTGTTGGAACTGGGATTACTGGACTCCAAACCTAGATTTCCGACTCAGTGCTTATAGATTAAAGTTCAAGTTTCTAGATGATGCTAATGTTGCTGGTCTGGAGACCCATGTTTTAATAACTATTAGAACATTGGTTTCTCTCAAGGAAGCAAGATCAATGCTAGGCAATCTGGTTTAGGATCACTTGAAGAGTTTATTAAAATAAATAAAGTTTATTAAGATACATATTTTAGCCCTTAAACTTGTAGATTTAGACTCATTAGGTTTGTGATGGAACTCAAGAATCCGTATTTCTGATAAAATCCTCATTTTTTGATGATGTATAAGTAGATTCGGTAGCCATTACTGTAAGATTCTCTTCCAGAGATGATAGTTTTCAGTGTGGTCTTAATAAATGTTTACTATAAGTCTTGTTGATTAAAGAAGAAAGAAGAAATATGTCATTCATATGTTAAGAGCACAAGCTATCATTTGGAAAAGATTCCCCATGGAATTTAACAATCTATCTTCAAAGAGTCATCAATAAATAGGAATATCTATATACTATCCAGAATGGTAACTTTATACAGACACATGTGTATGTGTGCATTTCTGTCCAAAACACCTGACCACCACAACTTAGAGGAAGGAGGTTGCTGAGGGTCTCGCTAAGTTGCTGAGGCTGGTCTAGAACCTGCAATCCTCCTGTCTCAGCCTCCCAAGTACTGAGAATACAAGCGTGTGCCACCATACCGAGATGTACAGACAATATTTTGAGTTCTAGGAATACTGACTTTTAGAAATATTCAATAGTCTGAAAAACTTAGGCAAATACTAGTTTGACTGGATCCTTAAAATGATTAAAGCATGTAGTATCACAAATCAGGTTAGGACAGACCCTGAATTGGCTAACTGTGTAAATTTAGGCAAGTCATTTAATTTCTTAGTGCCTCAGTTTTCATGTGTAGAATTGGTACTGCAATGTAATTCTTAGGGTTATTGTCATTAAATGAGATAATAACATTTAAAGTATTGCATTGATTTGCTATATTGTTATAATCATGATCATTCATTATTGTTACCACAAATTGGGCCAATTATAACAAATTTATATGTGTCAATGTACATAATAGGTGGTTTTTGAAAAATCAGGTGAGAGCTGGGTGTGGTGGCACATGTTTGTAATCCCAGTACTTGAGAGGCTGAGACAGGAGGATTCAGGTTCGCGGCCAGCCTCAGCTACTTAGTGAGGCCTCTGCAACTTAGGCCCTGTTTCAAAATAAAGAATAAAAAATAAGGTTGGGGGTGTAGCTTGGAGGTAGAATGCCCCTGGGTTCAATCCCCAGTTCTGCTAAAAATAAATAAATAAGTAAATAAATAAATTAATTAATTAAATAATAAAAAATAAAGCAGGTTTCACCAATGGATAAAGTCATTTCCCTGTTAACTTGTCTGCATTTGGAAGGGTTTTCCAGAACATAGCTATCAAAGTTCTCTTCTTGATTTTAGTGGACATGTGCAAAAATACTATATTCTAAGGTGTTTTCTCTTAATAACCCTTAGGCAAATATAGAAGACTACTGTCTATAAAAGATGGGAAGTATGTATTTTTTCAAATAAATTATTGGCCACCAAATATTTGACTTATCATAGTGTAAGACATCTCTGTGCACTAACTTTAGAGTGATGATTAGAATAAACTGGGGGAATTTTAGAAATCCCAAAGCCCAAAGTATTAAATCAGAATTTTGGGGTTCGGGCAAAGGCATTAGTTTTTTTTAATACTAATACTATTTTAATACTATTTTTAACACTTACCAGGTGTTATGGTTTGGATTTAGAATGACCCCTAGACCTCACAGAGACAAGGCAGCAGTGGGGCTTGATTGCTGAGGGGAGTTCCCTAGGGGCATGGCTTTGGGGATTACATTTAGTCCCTCCTCCTCTTGGTCTCTCTTGCTTCTGGCCACTATGATGTGAGAGCAGAGTCCTTTCACGCTCGCTCTCTCTGCTCCCCACACCGTGCCCTGAGCTTCACAGACATCACCTGGCCTAAGATGGACTAAATCCCTGGAATCTCCAGAACTGAGTTAGTAAACCTCCTTCCTCTAAGTTATGGTGGTCAGGCCCTTTGGATTACAGCAGTGAGGTTGCTTACTGAAACACCATGTGATTCCAACATACAGCTAAGATTTGGGAACACTGCTATTTTGTTATTGTCCATGGTATCCAAATAAACTGCCTGTTTTGAAATATTTCAAGGGAATAAAATGGTTATGTCTTGCTTTTGAATTTTATAGCTTCAGCCATATTAGACAAACATAAAATTTTCCTTTATATACTTGTACTAAGAAACTGACTTGAGAAATTGCTGTACTGAAGAAGTACATTTTGTTTTTTAGTGTGTTTTTATCTCTATATTAAAATAGCTCAAAATGAAAACTATAATGTGTAGAATCACTGTTACCTAAAAAGCTATTGATTCAAATTGTTGAGATATTTGTTAACATGCATTCTGATTTTTAGTAGAATTTTCTTCTCATATGCTTATATTCTGAAACAATCCTGTTTAACATAATTTTATATTTTTATGGGAGCTATTTAGTTGTTTATACTTCATTTTAATGGAGGTATATAATCTGCTTAATTCTTTGATAGCATTGATGATTGGGAATACAAAGAACAACAACATATCAAGTATTTATGGTACATCTAGAAGAAATAGCCAATCTCAAAATTACTTCTCAATTACTAATACTGGACAACTACAAAATGAGTTGAAATTTTAGTGAGATGGAGCTATTATTTTATTTTCATTCAGAACAAGCCAAGTATGTCTGCATCTATGTGTGTTTATTTGTTTATAGGAATCTTAGCCTTATAGTACATCTTGCTAAACTACCAGCTGTGAGCACTTGTGTAAATAAAGCAAAACTATAGATACTGTGAATGACATAACTTTGTTCTTTATGGCTGAGTAAAATTCCATTATGTATATGTACAACATTTTCTTTATCCATTTATATGTTGATGATACCTAGTTTGGTTTCATAGTTGGGTTACTGTGAATTGTGCTGCTATAAAAATTGTTGTACATGTATCACTGTAGTATTCTGACTTTAATTCATTTGGAAAGATATTGAGGAGTGGTATAGCTGGGTCATATGGTGGTTCCATTCCTAGTCTTTTGAGGAACTTTTATATTAATCTCCAGAGTGGTTGTAATAATTTAAAATCCCACCAACAGTGAATAAGAGTTCTTACTTCCCCATATCCTTGCCAGCATTTATTACTATTTGTACTCTTGATGATTGCCATTCTAACTCACATTAGATGGAATCTCAGTGTAGTTTCAATTTGCATTTCCTGATTGCTAATGATGTTGAGCATATTTTCATATTTTTTGGCCAATTGTATCTCTTCTTTAGAGAAATGTCTATTCAGTTCAACTGCCCCTTTTTTGATTGGTGTGTGTGTGTGTGTGTGTGTGTGTGTGTGTGTGTTAAGCTTTTTGAGTTCATTATATTTTCTAGATATTAGTCCTCTATCAGAGCAGTAGCTGGCAAAGATTTTCTTCCATTATGTAGGCTTTCTCTTTACACTCTTCATTGTTTCCTGTTTTCTGCAGAGCTTTGTAATTTGATGCCATCCCATTTACCAAATCTCAGTTTTATTTCCTGAGCTTTGGGGGTCTTATTGAGGAAGTCTCTACTAGTGCCTATATTTTGGAGACATAGTCCTATGTTTTCTTCTAGTAATTGCAATGCTTATGGTTTAATTTGTAAGTCTTTGATACATCTTGAGTTGACTTTTGTGCAAGGTGAGAGGTACGTAGGGTACTAATTTCATTATTTTATATATGGATATCCAGTTTTCCCAGCACCATTTGCTAAACAGGTTGTCTTTTCTCCAGCATATGTTCATTGGTCTTTTCTCAAAAATCAACTGGCTACAAGTGTGAGGATTTGTCTCTGTACCTTCTATTCTATTTCATTGGTCTATGTGTCTGCTTTTGTGCCAATACTATGTTGTTTTCTGTTTTACAACTGATTGTTTTTTTACAATCGCTCCATAGTATAATTTGAAATCAGGTATTGTGATGCCTCTAGGTTTTTATTGCTCAGAATTACTTTGGTTTTTCTGGGTCTTTTGTTCTTTCATATAAATTTTAGGACTTTTTTTCTAACTGTGAAAATGACCTTGATATTTTGATAGGAATAGCATCAAATCTGCAATTGCTTTTGGTAGTATGACACTGTCTCATCCCTCTTAAGTCTTTCAGTTCTCAATCTTGATGGTACATTAGGATCACCTGAAGGGCTTTAATAATAATTTGTGATTCCCACTCAGTTTGCTACAGGTATCAGATTTTTTTAAATAGTTACAAGGTTATTGTACTAGGGTGTCAAAATTAAGAACCATAGAAATAGGTTAAGGAATACTACATTAACTATTGAACTGAACTATCAAACACCAGAAGTATATGGTAAGTATATTTCTTATATTTTACACATAAAGTATGTTTTATTCAAAATACTCTTTATTGAGATTTCATATAATGGCAGATTTTTCTGACAAAAAAGAAGTTTAATTTTTCCTTTTAGGAAATGAAATAAAATAGATATTTTCAAAACTAAAGTGCATATGATAATAAATAGGTTTTTCTATACTGAAAATATTTATATATAATAGCATTAATTTCTATATCCATCCCAAAGTTATATGCAAATATGTGTATGCACACATACATATATAAGTGTCTGCATATTTTTATACATACACTTAAAATGGTTTAAAAGCAGATGCAGAGATTTCAATGTTGTGCTTGAAGCCTCACAAAAAATATTTAGGGCATTACATTTATTTGGGCTGTGATTCCATCATGTACAGAGACTGTCAAAGGAAGAACAGAAAAGAGTAGATGAGAATGGTTGAACATGAGCTCACTTGTCAAAATTCACAGTGATGTACTTCTAGTATTCTGAAGTTTAAAAATATGCATATTGGTGTAGGTTTCCTCTCATTTTTTTTTTACTAAGAAACCTAAATTCATCTAATCTCAGTAATATAGTTTTCTTCTGATTATTCCTACATGTCTGTGCTTTTTTTTCTGGAATTCATAATAGTCACATACCAAACTTCTTGGTTTAATATTGTATTATTCTATTTTTCCTGATTTTAATCTCTGTGACTTTTTGTTTTATTTTTGGAGACTTTATCAATTTACCTTTTAAGTTTTTATTCACTTTTTCAATTTTGACATATATATTTATTTTCCAAGATACCTTTCCTCAGTGAAGGGATCATTTATAACCAAGTCCAAGGCTTATCCTCATCCAATGTTGGTCATAATTAGATTTTAGGTATTTGGGATCCCTTCATCAGTCGTAAAAAGTGAATGATCCACAAGATATGAAAAAACAGTTTTTGAAAGTTGTACTACCAAAATCATGTATTTTAAAATTTAATCTAGAGATCAAAACCTTTTCAGAACTATTGTGAAATAAAGAACATTCAATGGGGGAGAAGACATTTATTAGTTCTTTTTCAAAGCACTAGAATACTTTCTTATATTTAACTGATTATTATTTCATTCATATGGGAATTCATTTTAGATGTAAATTAATTTTGCTCTAGGGTACATTAAAAGCAGTTCTTTAAATGTAAAATTTTGCATCAGATGCAAGTATCACTTAATGTCATGTAGGTTTAAATCCTGCTTTGAAAATAATTATATGAAGAGCTCCATGAGGATTAATATTATAATCATTAATTCACTTCTTTCCTCCTATATACATCTGTGATTTCTTTTAAATTATATATATATATATATATATATATATATATATATATATATATATATTCTGCAATGTTTTATACTCATTCTATCTTCAATGTATTTTTTTTGAAACTAATATTTAAAAGCAAACTGTATTTTATTTTCTTCAAGTACTGCTCTCATATAATTCAGAAACTTTTTCTTAAAGTTGGATATTCAACTCTTTAGTGCCAGGCACCTAGCAAATTTCATTTCAGTTCATTCTTGCTTGACATTAATTAGAGTTTTTCACACAGGTATTCTGTATTTGACTTTGAGACCAGTTCATTGTGAATAATCTCCTGTACGTTTTTATTACATTTTATAGGGACATTTATTGATTTTTACCATGTGAGAATAAAATGCAACCATTCTCCTAAAATAATTTGTCTCTTCCTGCATTGTGGTATGTTTAGAGCTTACTTTCTGTGTTTACATGATTAATATACTTACATGAAAATACTAGAATATTGCATGCATATACATATATCCTTATAAACTTTTCCTTTAGTGGTAACATCAATTTTTTTACTATTTCATCTAATGATTTTTTATTAGTGCATTGTAATTATACATTCTAGTAAGGTTCAGAGGGATAAATACACACATACCCACAGCATTCCTTGTGTGTTTCCCTTTAGTTTCCACTCTGCTCCACCTTCCCCTCATCTATTGATTTTTAAGAAAGTAAAAAATGTATAAGATGTGATATTAGGCCACTTGTGTGCTAGGTACAAGATTTTTCCTAACCTGTTAGGCATCAGTAAAGTGATGTTTAAAGCTGCAGATTGCCTTCACCCAGTTTAATGTATTTCAATTGGCAATAGCACATTTTATGGATTACTTATATGACTGGCTATATTTTGTTTTAAAATTATTCCTAAATTACAACATAATCACTGGTATATTATAAAGAAAGTTAACTTTGTTAGGAACATTGATTTGTGTTCTTTAATAAAAGAATAAACTGGTCTCACTTTTCCAGGTTTCCAGTATGGGTGGCATAGTCTCGTCAGGAGTGGGCATACTTTGGAGAGTGTTGTTGCTGTGGTTATCCTCATAGGGCAAGTTTTCAAGTTATATATGTATATTCAAGTCATATATGTATATGCATGCAATATTCTAGTATTTTCATGTAAGTATATTAATCATGTAAACACAGAAAGTAAGCTCTCTTCAAGTTTTCCATGGTTTACCTTGTGTTTAGATGGTGGCTGGTATGCCAGAAGATTTCGGTGAACGTGTGTTCTGCCCTCAACTGTGGCTTTTTCCACTTACACCCACAGTTCATGGAGTTTGTTTTTATTCTCTTGGCTCTCATTTAGCTGTAGATTAATGAGAAGCATTGGTTGGAACAAAAATATTTCTTGTTCTGATTCAACCTCAGACGTAAGCAGGAACTTTGATTCAAGATTGTCAAGGGAGAAGTGTGCCTTAGAGAGCAGAGCCTTGAATCTTCAGAGGGGGGGCCACCACCTGCCAGCATTCTGATTTTAGCCCCTTGAAACTGACTTCAAACTTCCAGCTTCAAGAACTGTGAGAAGATTCATTAGCTGTTTTGAATTGTCTAGTTGTGGTCATTTGATACCACAGCCATAGGCAACTAATACCTATGTTAGCAAGCAATCCTGTCCTTTCTTTACTTGGAAGCTCCTGTCTTCCTTTATGTTTCAGATGAGTTGGTAGTCCTGTGACCTTAACTCTCTGGCTGGGTCAATATAATTATAATTTTCAAGACTGTATGTTGGATTATATGTGAAATTTTGTCATTGTTCTTGTAAAGATGAGGGCCGGAGTATGCTTTCCAGCTTTCAATACATTCTAAGTCAGGGTGCTATTGTCATTTTAGGTTGGATAATCCTCTATTTTGGGTAGACCATCCTGTGTACTATATGATGGTATCATTGGTTTTATCCACTACATTCTAGTAGGACCGACCCAATTATAAAAACTGGGTATCTCCAAATATTTCCAGATATCCCTTGGGGGACAAAATTGTCCCCACTTGATAATCACTGTTTATGAAGAAGCTGCAGTTGGTTGTCATTTGTGTCTGTCTTTCCTTACTTGACATTATGTTTGTGACAAATTTATCAATTCTATTATTGATAGACTCTAAGTTCTTACTTATGATATAACATAAGTTGCTCTATGAAATTCTGTTTATGTCTTTGCTGTACACATGTGTAAATTTCTTTTTAATTTTAATTTTTAATTAACATGATAATTATACACATTTTGGGGTATAAATATAATATTTTAATATGTGCATAATATATATATGTACATATATGCAATATATAATGATCAAAACAGTGATTATATATCCACTACCTCAAATATTTATCATTTCTTTGTGGTGTGAATAGTCAAAGTCTTATCTTCTAGCTATTTTGAGATATACAATACTTTATTTTTTAAATATTGTCACTGTATTATATAATAGAACACCAAAGTTTATTCCTTCTTTCTAATTTTAACTTTCTACCTGTTGACCAACCTCTCTACACCCCCTTTCTCCTTCGCTCTTCACTCTCTGATAAGCACTGTTCAATTCACTACTTCTATGAAACAATTGTTTTAGATTTCACATGACATCTTGTGGTATTTGTCTTTTTATATCTGACTTATTTCACTTAATGTTCTCTAAGCTTGCCCATGTTGTCACAAATGAGTCTCTAGTGTACATATAGTCCATTTTCTTCTTCCTGTCAACTGTTGTTGAAAAGTTTATTTCATTTCTTGGATATTATGAAGTGTTATGGTAAACATGGGAGTACAGATGTCTCTTCAATGTACTGATTTTATTTCTTTTCATATATGGCCAGTAGTAGGATTGCTGGATTATATGGTAGTTTTATTATTATTTTTTAATTTGAGGACCCTCCATACTCTTTTCCATAACATTTTTACTAATTTACATTTTCACCAACAGAGTTTAAGGTAACCCTTTTCTCCACAACTTTGCCAGTACTTGTTACCTTTTGTACTTTTGATCAGTGTTTCCATGATGATTAGTAATGTTGAACATTTTTTCATACACCTGTTGGCCATTCACATGTCCTCTTTTAAAAAAATGTGTATTACAATTTTGCCAACTTTTAGTTACATTGATTATTCATATATTTTGCTATTGGGTTATTTGAGTTCTTTATATATTCTGAGTATTAATTCCTTATTAGATACACAGTTAGCAAATATTTTTCTCACAATCTTTTGGCCATCTCTTCAGTCTGTTGAAGTGAAATCTTTTGATAAACCTCTACACTGATGGTTTAGTTCATTTATCCATCTATTGATTAGGTTATTTTGTTATTTTTAGTGTTATAGTTTTAATTTCCTCATATATTCTGAATATTAATCATCTGTCTGAAGAGTGTATGGTAACGTTTTTCTCCTATTTTGTAGATTTTCCTTTCACAAAAAATTATTAAAAGCTAACCATCCTATACATTTTATTACATTCAGATTAGAGATAATGTCTGCTTAGAAATAACTCCAAGAACAGTCTTTGTATTCTATTTTCACATTGAAAACCAGGCAGATTTACTTCAGCCTCAAAGATCAAAGATTTTTTTGTCTTCATGCCTATATATTGGCAAGAGAAGTATGTTGAAATCATCAACTCTTATTGTATTGGGATATATCTGAAACTTTATATCAAATAGTGATTGTTTTATTTAATTAGGTGCACCAACATTTGAGACGTATTTAGTATCATTGTACCTTCTTGTTCGATTGTCCTCTTTGCCAGTTGAAGTGACCTTTTTTGTCTCTCCTGATTAATTTTGGCTTAACGTCTTCTTCATTGGATATAAAAGTAGCTACACCTGCTTGTTTTGGGACTCCATTTGCACAGAATATTATTTTCCATCCTCTCACTTTCAGTTTATGAATATCTTTGCTTGAGAGGTGTGTCACTTGCGGACAGTATAATGTTAAGTCTAGTTTTTAACCTAATCTGCCTTTTTATGATTTTAAATTGGAGAGTTGAGATTATTTAAACTCACCATTTTATATAGAGATATTTATTTTTCTACCATTTTAATTTATTTCTAATGTTTAATTCAATCCTAATTCTCATTTTAACTGTTCTTCTAGTGACGTTCATCCTTTCCTGGGCTGTGGTGTGTTTTAAACCTGTTCTGTATGTAGCATGTCTTTAAGTATTTTTTACAGTCCACCTAACAGTCAGGAATTATGTAATCCATGCTTATCTTAGAAGGTTTTAATTTTTCTTTTGATTCTGAAGAATAGCTTTACTTGGGTATTGTAATCTTGGGTGACAGTTATTTTCTAGGTATAATAAATTGTTCCAAAAAACCCCCTCCCCGAATTTTGGGGTTTCTGTTAAAAAAATCAGTAGTTTCTTTGGTTGGTTTACCTTTAAAGCGACCTAGAATTTCTCTCTTGAGGCTTTTATAATTCTAATTCTGCATTTTTAGCATTTTAATTATAATGTGTCATGGAGAGGTTCTTTTTTGGTCTTATCTATTTTGGGGTCCAAAAATCCTCCTGTATTGGTATGACCATCTGTTTACCAAAATTTGGATATTTTTATGCTCTTATTTTACTGAATAAGTTATTAATTCTATTAGCCTGTATCTCTATTCCTTCCTCAATGTCAATGATTCTTAAGTTTGGTTCCTTAATATTGTCCCAGAGTTCCTGCATATTTGATAACAGTTTCTTATTTTTTTCTTTATTGCTATCTGAGTGTTCAAGTTCATATGTCTTGCCTTCAAGTCCTAAAATTGTGTCTTCTATGTGATCTAATCTGTCAGTGAGACTGTCAATTCAATTTTTATTTGATTTATTGAATCTTTCATTTACAAAATTTCTGATTGGTTCTTTCTCAGAATCTCTCTTCATTTTCACAATCAACTTTTCAAATTATTCTGGATTTCATCCACTTCAATGTGTGGATGCAGTTCTTATGGAGTTATAAAATTTTTGAGGCATCTTGTTGGTTTGCTCATGTTTTCTGAAATCCTATATTTGCATAATTTTTATATGGATTTCTCTTCCTCTTTAATGTTTGGGTCCACTAGTGTGTAATTATCTCTTCAAAATAAACCTTTCCTGGTTGCATATCTTAGCTTTAGCACATCTGATCAGCATACTCAAAGTTTTAAGTTTAACCACCAGTACAACTTTGAGAAGAGAGAGTAACTACCAGTAACAGTGGTAACTTAAGGGCAAGCTGTATATTAACATATGCTAAAGAATTATTACTAATGATCTCAACAACATCACTAACCAAAGGGGAATGTTGGTGAGAATTAATCCAGAACAGTCTGAAGAAATTAAGCATTAATGATAGTGTAGTAAGTTGAATTGGAAGAAGGGATAAAAATATAGAAAATAGAGAAAAGAAGAATCAAAAAGAAAGAAAAATAGTGGAGGAGGGAATTGAGACAGAACATAGAATAAGGAGACAAAAAAGGATGAAGGAGAAGGAAAGAGAATGGATATGAGAAATAAGAGGTATTAGTAGAGTATCCAATTAAGTGAAAATATATAAAATTAGATAGAACTCTGCAAAATCACATACTGTTGGGTGACACTAGGATTCAGTTTCCATAAAACCATTAATGCAATAACAGTCACGAAGAGATTTGGTTTTCTTCTTGCTGAGAAGGTTTCACTATCAATTTGACTAACATTTGTGGAGAGAAGGGGGAATGGGGTGGAGAGGAGAAGGAAATAAACCAAGAGCTGTGTGCAGTTATGTTTGTATCACATTGAACCTCACTATGATGTATAAACGTGCTCTTTACTATTCTCTGCAGACTGGTTGGTTGGAATTCACAGCTCCTGTAGCCCCACCCATTCCCTAAGTCTGTGTTACAGTCTCACTCCTGTGCCTAGACTGACTCAGGAGATGAGAACTTACTGATCCAGTGAAAAGAAGAGCCTAAACTGGTATTGGATGTTGGATACTCCAGAAACAAGTATTTCTATAATGAAACAACAAACAAAAATAAAACAAAATATGAAAAACAAAGGTAAACTGCAGAGATTTCAAGTCTCCTATTCAAAAGACTTCAAAACAGTCTTTTGAAGCTGTTTTGTTCTTCCACTTTCACTATCTCCCCTGAAGACTGCCAGAACTTTATCCCGTGAGGACTTAGTTCACTATATCTGAGAATATTTTCTGCTCAGCATGCAAATTTGTTGGATAATGGAGCCTGTGTATGTTAAACTCAGTGGGAGAATTTCAGCTCCTTAGAAAGGAGCTTCCCTTCCCCCACTGATCCACCATGAGCCAAACACAGCTCTGCCAAAGTTTATTCTTTGTATTGATTCACTTTCTATTTTTAGAAACCAATATATCTGGTTTTCAGTTGGTTGCTAGCACTCTGAATTACCTACAGGCATTTTCACACAGTCTTCTTACCTAAATATGCTAATATTACCTAAATATTATAATATTACGGGTTCCTCTGATCTGCATTTTCAACCTCTTTAATTATTATTATTATTTTTTTTTTGCGGTACCCGGGATTGAACGCAGGGGCGTTCTACCTCCGCACTACGCCCCCGGCCCTATTTTTTATCCTTTATTTTGTGTTTTTTTTTTTTTTTTTTTTTTTTTTTTTT